>JOMC01000036.1:0-15317 GCA_000812125.1 Aspergillus ustus | reverse complement strand
AAGAAATGGGTCGGGTCGGAAAATAGAAACCCGTCAACCCATGTGATCTCGAAATATGGCGTGGGCATGCCCTAGCGTCTCCGACACCTTGAGGCTTCCCTTTTGGCGAAATATATCTTGTTGAAGCGCCTGTGGTGGGTCGGAGGATGAAGCTGCGAGGTATACCCTGCCTGGATTCCGGGCACGACCGTAATTATACCTCAGCACTCTGCCCATCTCCTTGTCGATCGATGCAATCGAAGGTGTGGCTACTAGCGAGGCTTCGGGGATAGGGTCAGCGTCTGACTTTAATTCCACACCGCCACAAGCTATAGTCGACTTGTGAGTGTCCGACTTGACGCAAGTGAGCTGGATTTTGGGTGGGTTAGGCGCATTCTGTCGGGCTGGCGTAAACACTAGAGTTCTCGCCACGCGCTGCATGGGTCGCTGGTCATTGTCATTGTCGTTTTCTCCAGGCGATTCGTCCGACTTGGGCATCTTGTATCTTGCCGCGAAAGTAGGTGACTGCGAGTGGTCGCCCTTGCGATCACCATAGTAGCATGGATTCGTACGAGGAGTTGCTCCTGGGGTTGTTGCCGGGGTCTCCAAGGGGTTCCCGGGGCTCGAGGAGGGAGATTCAACCTCGGATTCCTCTTCAGATTCTAACTCGGATGGGCTAACGGGGTTCTTCCTGGTCACGCTCGCCGGCGAGGTCCTCTCCAGCACGACAGACACGTGGCTTGATGCTCTGTCCATCCATCGCATGGGTTCTGCTAGCGCCCATCGCCGCCATCGGTCCTGACGGGATCCAAATCCAGCCTGGGCATGCTCTGGGAGTGGCCATTGGCACAGAGACTATCGCGGCCGAGCGCTCGCGCGTATAGAGACCAAGCGGTCACAGTGTCCAGGGTCTCTGGTGGCGAGGAATGAAACCACTTAGTATGCTCCTCGGTACGACATTTTTGGTTGTCACACCGATGCTTGCGACGGAATTGGAGGAGCTCGGCGAAAATTACGCGTTTGTATAGGCCGACGTTCGGACGGGGGACGAAACACTTCAGCTCCAGTTTTCCATAATAACACTGATTGAGTGCCGGGGTTCTATATGCAACGTTATTTGTGAGCCCCATCTTGTAATGACCCACCTTATCCGCGTGGCTGAAGGCGTAGATGTAGCTGATCGTCTTGTCCTATTTCCCGATTCTCCCAGCGAGGATTTTGATCAAATTATCATCAATCTGCATTGGCTCGTTGGGGTCGATCTTGGATTTCGAGGCTGTGTGGTTCGTGAATTGGATATAACGACCCGTTGCGCCCTTGTTTGGTGCGGGTGTCTGTGGTTCGACCAGGCGCACTCGATATCGTTCTTTTTACTGAAGCGCAGCAGACGCAACCTGCTTGGACCCGTCATGCCACTCGAAAATTTGTGCTAACCACAGACCCGCGGCATTGGGGGGTAGAGCTTTGAAAACCCAACTACCCAAATGTCTGCCACCCGTGTTGAAAGAGAGCGAAAGGTTCAAAACCAGCAAATTGCTCAACTCCGGCCTCCGCAAAGGACAAGTTATACCAATCATAATCTTGCGGTACATTGACATTACCCCCACTAATCAACGGGTCAATCGCGTTTGCTTCACTTGCGGCAGTCCCAAAATCATTGTTGTTGTTAACATTAGTAGCCAAACCGGAGCTATGTTGAAGTACTGCCGAAAATGGCCCGTCTTCTGCAGGTTCATTCACCAGACTAGCAACGGGATGTGGCTGTTCAATTGAGGGCTCCGTCACTTGACAATATCTTGTGGCAGACGTCTGCGGATTTTCGATGTCACTACTTGGTGCCGGGAGATAACCTATTAAATGCGCATTAGTCATGCAATGGTATTTCGTCTCCCTATAGCACGTTGTTGGAGGCGCCTGGTTCAGTTGACGTACTGCTTTGAAGAGTCGCCTCCTGGCGTGGATTTTCTGTTGAATACTTCTGAAATTCTGCTTGTAATGCAGTATGCAATATTTCCCACTATACTCAATCGTCAACACCCCTTACATTGCCAGATCTATCCGTGAACGCAGGTGGCATGATAAAAGACCGAAAAAGACTTACCGGACGTTGCAACGCACTCCAATAAACCCTATGTCGATCAAGTAGATGCAATATTGATTCTACAGCGCTTAATCTGCAGCCCTGACCATTCCCATTTTTATTCATGTTGCCATTCGCACTGTATTCGGCACTGGTTTCGGTGCCAAATCCATTTACGTTCATTCCACCGCTTCTGTTCGGGCATGAAATTTCCATGACAAGAAGAACAATGCCCACCACAAACGCAGCGTAGCCGACAAGAGGAGGTAGAAATGAAACATGACGCTGGCCAGAGAGATACGGTTCTAATAAGCGATGTAGAAGGTCAGCGTGTTTTGCAACAGTAGTTACGCTTTGCCTCTGGTCAGCTGCGTCTAGCATTTTCTCCGAGTTGTTTTCATTTGCGATACCCGAGAATAACAGCACGATCATAGAATGGATGCTGATTTGGCACTGGTGATAGAGGGTATCATGCACGAGTAACACGTCTTGGTCTTGGGACGTCTGAGCCTGGTTATAGTTACTCTCGTGATTGGAATCTGAATCGGGTTTCCTATAACAGTTTGCATCGTCGAAAAATGAGGTTGCCATTTGAGACAATCTCCGCCCTGACTCGAATCTTTCCGAGAGTATAGATCCAATCTTATTGTCTTTGCACAGTAGTTGTACCTTTGCCCTGGCAAGTAACGTCTTTATCAGTTGATGTTCGCCATGTCTCCAGGGTAGCAAGAAAGTTCTCCTGATTTACCAGACACCCACCATTTTCATCAAGATCGCTGGAGCTGGTCCGGGTTTTGCTGCCGGTGTCAGGGCGCTAGCATTCCAATTTTCATCCATCATTTCGCCGAGCATTATTCTATATCCTGATGTCGTGGGTCGAATAACCCCGGGAAGCGGGACCATGGCGACTTCCTTCCAGGAGGATTTGATATACGGTTCTGGCTCCATGACAATGCATGTTAAGGTCCAGCAGGCCCAGAAGCATCGCCGGGCGAGCTCCGATTCAAGGCTCACATCATAGTCAAGACCAACGACACCATTCGGAATTTTCTTGGTATACCCAAGAAGATGACAGGCCCGATAGGCTAATGCTATTTAAACTTGTCAATGTTATATTTCCCCACCAGCTACATATTACCAGCAATTTGTGTTATTGGTTATCGGCTGTGAGCCACGAATGGAAACCTACCAAGATAAAGATTGCCCTGATGAGGCTGGCCAATACCAAACCAATAGTGTTGGAGGCACTCAAGCGCTTGAATGACTATGAGAGATGGGCTGTCCACGGCTGCAAGCATGGCTTCGTTCAATGCAGCTCTCGCCCATGGAAGACCAGAAGAGTAATATATACTCAGGACTTTTAACTTAGTATAATCTCTAATAAGGTCTTTTTCACTCTCTGGATCGCAGGGTTGAAGAAACCTGGAGATATCATGTTAAGCAAAGAAATTAACCAGCAGAAAGCAATAGTAGTATTGGATCACAGCGGAACCTACAGTGTTGCCAACGCTAGTAAGGCCCTAAGAAGAGCGCCATTAAGCTGTTGCTCCAGGTATTGTTGAAATAAAACAGGCTTGTGGAATAGTAGAGGCGCATTATAGATGCGCGTGAAGTAGAGTTCCAATAGAGAAAGACCCAGGGCAGTTGGAGGTAGTGGTTGGCCTTGGTCTGTGGCACGCGCTGAGTGTGTTGCTTTTGCGATTGAGCTCATTGTTTGTAGCTGGTTTAGATAGGACTATGAAGATATCAAATCAGGAATCAGCCCAGGGACCTCTCTGGTATTAAACTCCATGTGTTAACTTAGCGCATACATCAAACAATACAGGCGTTCTTGTAGCTAGCACTATGGATGCGTTATCCACCGCAGTGTTGCTGCGAGGATGCGATATCCCTCCAAAATCTTTATTAAAGTTAACGAGATTCAAGATTGCGCTTTGGCCCCGCGGCTTAATACTTGGAGACGATTCCTGTTGCAATAGCGATGACGGGTCGCTGCAAGGTTACTGAAAGGGTGTTTGCCAAGGGCGAGTATGTTCCTGCGGGTGACTGCGTTCAGTTGCTCTTGCTGGAAGGCGGGCAAGTTGTGAGCGTGGGCGCGGGCATTGATGGTTCGGGGGCGAAGGATAGGAACATGCCGCGTTGACTCGCTGGCATCGAGTACACACGGGGCGCTCATGGCTACACTTGAGCTGGGCAGGATTAATTATCAGCAAAAGAGACATATCTAGGTTGGGAAATAACTAGAATTATAACCACCTTCTGCGTACGACATCGCAAGCATGCAGTAATGGATGAGCGACTCCCAGCACTTGCTTGTCTCTGGCCTCTTTCTGGGGTTTCGGAGGCGTCCATAATGTCTGCGTGGATAGCTTGCAAGTATTCGGTGCTATTCTGGCGCTGCTTATCGGACCGGATCTGAGTTTGAGGTCCGTTCCCTTTCCCCGGGCAATTCCGCGACTGGTTCGAGCTGACGTCGAGACAGGGTGAAATTCGGGCCGAATCACGTGTGTCTGGGCACTCATCAGGGGGGGGCATTTCTTGCCTCGCCTGGCTTCCCTCTAATTGCGACCGTGGTACCACATCAAACCAAACAAAGGCTCTAGAATCTTATTGCTCACCGGACTGCAGAAAGTCATTTAGTGCTTCTCTAGCTGCCTGCAAACCGGGGGTTTCACTCTCATACATAATCGAAGCCACCCGAACCTCCCTGGAACAGAGGAATGTGCAGTACTGTTGCCGCCACAATCAAACTTAAAATACATAAACGTCAAATGGCTTCAGCAGCGGTCTAGCCTCCTGCCTCGAAGCTAATTTCCCGCAAAACAGAAACCCATGCCATGGGCTACTAGATAAAATGGGTTGATCTTGGCATTATTCTCGACACAGGTTCAACAATCATGAATATTTAAGCCCCTTATGATTGAAACATATCTTCGGGTTGAGTACCTCATATCAGTTGTTATGATTGCCATTCCGCCTAGTAGTGGACAGTTGGCCAGCCCAGGCTGCAAATCCGGAGACCAGAGGACCTGCTTTACCAGTTATCGTAGTTACCTTCTACACTATCGCGATTATTGTTCTGTGTCTTCGGTTCTATGGAAAAATCAGAAGTTCACATGCTATCTGCGCAGAAGATGCTCTGGTTGGCCTTGCAATGGTTGGCCCCCCTGCCGATTAAACAGAGTCTGGTTTGCTTGCGAGGCGCATTCGCTCACATTCCACTCTATGCAGATTCTAACTACCGGCATTACCATCGCCGTCTTGCTAAGCAAATGGAAGTATTTACTCGACAGACATGCATGGGATCTACCGCCAAAGATGTATCGTCCGTCTAACGTGCTAGCTAGTGTTACTTTTTGTTCTTTTCTGTTTAGCGCAGCTTTGGCGAGAGTGTCATTTCTTGCCTTCTATCGACGTCTCATACAGCATCAGCATCGGAAACTTTCCTTCAGTGTCATCGATGCGCCGATTTTCTTTGCGATTGGGCTATCTATTGCGTGCATCTTCGGCCTGATATTTTGGTGCAGGTTCGTGTCACTCAGGTTACAAAGCGCTGCTTCGACTCGTCTCCCTCTCTGTATATTTGCTGACTGAAGAAATCTCTCATTCAACAGGCCATTCAAAGCCTCATACGACTTCAACCCTCCGTCATTCCGCCCTACCTATCCATACCAACGCGCGAACCGCGAGATACTTATTTTTAGCAGAAGCGCCATGATGACAATACTAGACTTCTGGGTGACGTTGCTTCCCGGACTCATCGTCTGGCAACTCAACTTACCGACCAAGACACGCATTGGTGTGCTTGGCATGTTTCTCCTGGGCCTGCTTATCCATTTGTAGAATATAGTGACATCATCAGTTCAAGAAGTACTCTTCAAACCTGTTGCAACGCCAAGTCTCGTCCTAATCGCAAATCATATGATATGGCCTTGACCCGTCACATATTCAAAGACCTGAGTGGCAAGCCTAATTAAAGGGAAACATAGAATCATACGAACAGTAACCTAATATTGCATCCTCGCTGATACTAATCTGCGGCCTCTCTTCGGCCTATTTCGGTGCCTGGAGGAGCTGCCTCCCAAACGCTTAGAACCTTTATCCAGTACCGCTCTGGCTGCAGTCTCATAAGTGCTATATGGGGTGATCCCTTAAACATCTCAAGATCAGCCCTGTATCCTAGAGCTTTTGCCTGAGCAACAGCTTGCAGTAGGCCCTCCCGCCGAATTATTTCGGCTTCCCACTGAATACATGATCAGCTGTGGGACTCGACGAGTACAATAGCAAGGTCGTTGATAACTCGTTTGGTCCATATATCTGACGGTTCAGTTCCACAGAGTCTTTCCCAGGCCCAGTTTGCCCACAGTACTATATAGGAAACAGCTTGAACGTGAGTAATTGTAAATGTATGGCAACCACGTGGGAAAGTATCCTGATGTCAATATCCCCGCGGCCATAGCCCCTGACCAATGGCCCACCTGCGATGCGAAATCCAGACTGCCAGGTGTTGAATCACATACTAGCAATGAAAGGGGGAATTTTTGATCTGTACCCCGGGGACGCTGATAAGCGAGTAGCGTGGCAGCGAGGAAACTGGCGCCTGTCTTTGATATTGCGTGGAGTAGGATTCGCTCTCGCTCTGGATCCTCTAGTGCATTCTTATTACCGTCATCACCCTTGGTAGTACCAGCGTTGGCTTTGCCACCAAGAGGACACGGAGTTGGAAATACTATATCAATCACGGGCATCATAGCTTTGATTTGGGATTCAAGGCTCTGAGTTACTGCTTGTAGGGTACGCGATAGCACGACGACGATCCTGGCGCGAGGATAAAGACTGTGCTAGTCGTCGCTATATTTTGAGACATGTTTGAGCGCGGCATCGCCCCATCCGAATATCATGACCGTCGTTGGTTCTTCTTGTTAAGCGAGCGGTGAACCTGATGTTTCGTCGCATACATTGCGAATATAGACCCGATCTGATCTGGCCGTGAAACCCCTCTGCGCGGCGAAGGGCGGTTGTTGCGGAGCTATCATCGGGATGTGATAGTAGGTGACTAGGTCCAAGACGCGACGCTCCCCTGCACGAGCACTGGAGCACCATGGAATCCGCTGAACTGCTGTTGAACTACAGTGTTTCACCCTTTCTTGAGCAGATTCTCAATACTAGTGTGATGATGATTGTTGCCGAGGGAGATAATATTACGGCATGGGATTTGGAAATACAGGCCTTTAATCAAATTGCGGCTCCGGTCAAACGGCTCGAGATTTTGGCTGGTGTCAGTCATATGAGTTTGTATTCAGACCGCGCAGATACTAACCTTGCAGCGGCACATGCTAAAGATTGGTTCTCCAAGACATTGCAGAGAACGCCGGGGTTTTTTTATTCCTCAGCGCAGAATTGTTTCATGTCTGTATTCTACGTCATGATTCAGCTACGCATTTACCATATCCTATCGGCTGACCTTCGCTCGATGTAAATCGAGAGGTCCTCCAAGTATGCTATTTTTGGGATTCTTCTCTATAAACGACCGATACGGAAACGCAAGCGTCTTTATTATCTTAAACCCCCACATGGACGACATGCAGATCTAATTCCCCAGTCTCCACATACTGTGTAGGCTGCACATGCCTCTTGTTGCTTTTCGCTGATTTTATTTCATCCGGAGCATGTCTCGCTCTGAGAGCCTAGTTAGTTAGTTAGTTAACCATATTTGGTTTGTCATCACAGGTTAGAAATGGCTAGTTGATAAATTCGGCCCGAATGCACGTCAAGTCAGAACCAGCGGCCGGTCCGACGTTTGGAAACATCACACCGTCTCCCTTTCGATAACTTCCCGTATAGAAAAATCTGCAAGCAAGTTAAGGTGGCCTTCGCATCTCCACGTCAGAACAACTTTCTGGATTTCCACGTTTCAGTGACTTTCTTGCATCCTCTCAGGCTCTTTCAAAATTAGTGACCTACATAGCCCAATGCTTATTGATCACTTCTTCAAATCCAACGGGTCCTTCAGCTATGAAGCCCTCCGGGCCGCTGGCTACAGCAATTATGGTGGTGCGGATCTCGGGGAAGTGATAGCGATCTGTTCTAAAATCCGGCCTGGAAATGAAGAAGACTGGGTCCGCGAATGGCAGAGTGCCGCAGAACGAGCAGTTTCTAACGCAGACCACTTGAAAACAACCAAAAACAATGAAAGTGCCTACCATGGATACCTTTGTGCGTTAAATTACTTCCGAACGGCGGAGTTCTACTGCCGAGAAAATGTCGATGAAGATGAAGTATCACAGTTTCTTTATGAAAGCTCTGAGAGTGCGTTTGTTAAGGCGATGGAGGTTTCGGGGTTTTGCTATAAGCCAATCCATATTCCTTACAAGGAGACATTATTACCGGGGTATTTTATTCAACCTGACAGGACAGACAAACCACGACGCACGATAATTATCAACGGCGGGTTTGACTCAACGTCGAGTGAGGGGTGGTTTGCGATTGGGGCAGCGGCTCTGGCAAGGGGGTATAACTTCCTCGCCTTCGATGGTCCGGGACAGGGTGCGGCGATCCGAAGCCAAGGGATGCATTTTCGGCACGACTGGGAGAAGGTGCTCACGCCGGTTGTGGACTATGCCCTAATCCACAGGCGTTGGGATATGCAGTGACATGTCTCCAGGGCTACACCAAAAGTTCGCGCCGATCGAGAGTGACATGGCTCCAATTTCAGCAGTGAGGTGCCTGTCAAACCAGTCGTCCATGGCGCTCCAAATTTTCATGGCAAGTTGTCACGCCACTTAATTCCAAGTTGGCTAAGTTTGGAACCACTAAACAATCACAGTATGTTGTGGTGTGGTCGCAAAGTTGGTTGGGGTAAGCTTCGTGGTTTGATGGGGGATCACCACTACAGTGTGATACAGACCTAATAGATCAACCACCACTGTCCACGAGAAAATTTCCATGGATTCAGGGGCAGATTGATTTCCATTGCTAATAACTTCCAGATTCCCATCCCATTTTATTATTTCGTGCGGATGAACTGCATTAATTAGTCCCATCCAGCTTCTATCTAGATTACTGTACAGTGTTAACATGGAACACCAGATTTTTGAAAAGATCCCCACACTGCGGATTATTATGTGTTGTTAATGTAAACATGGAGTCCACCCCAAGGAGATTCAAACCCATCTTTGGCAGAAGCATTTTATTAAGCTATGAGAGAGCAAACCCATCGCCGAAGCTGTTGCAAGATGGGCGGATATTATCCAACAGCCCGAGAATGTCCAGATCCCACGTGTATTAGATAACCCGCTGCCTATTATTCCCGTCCACACCAATGGGCTATTATGCCAGAGGGGTCCCGGGTCCGACCCATGCAGGGTGATTACCGCCAGCATTAAGTCCATGCGGAACCACTGGAAGGAAGTGCATGGATGGACCCAGCACCGGTATCATGGAGGGATCCCAGTTGCTGAGCGGGCAGAGCAACAAAACCAAGTACAGCAGTCATTCCGTCCGGTTGCGTGGTAGCAGGTGTTCCCCACGTGGAAGAACTCCTATTTAGTGCACATCCAATCGCGAGACCCCAAGCCTGATGACCCACCCGCTCCCGGAACCAAGATCGAGGAGATTGTGGGGCAGATCAAAGCTGAAGCCTTGGAGAACGAGCGCGATGCCGCCCGCCAAGCCACGGAAGCTGAGGATGTCCACGATGCCAACTCATGGCTGCGGATGACGCGATGGGCCTAGTTTGCAACTATGGTTGCAAACCAGGACTTGGTCAACGTGGTGGCCACGCCCAAACCCGAGCTCGAAGATCCCGTGAGCCGGGCCACGCGTGTAGTGTGGGAGACGATGGAGCAATTAGCGCGGCGGAGCTAGTAGATAGTTAAGCATTGCGGCAACAGCATCTGGATGTTGGCGGTAAGCACGATGCCCAACTAGACACTGTATCAGCCACTGCGCGTGTACATGGATGAAAAGAGCATCTAAGACCATGTCCGGCCATGGCAGCAGATTTTATTATTTATTATCCGTACGCAGACCGATTGGCCATGGACGCAGAGGAAGCCAGGGTATGTGATGACGGCGCGCCAGCGCAAGACATGGCAGTGATTATGGCAGCTCGCCCACCGCCACCATGATGATGATCCTGATCCCATGGAGACTAAGGACTATCCTGCCGCGGTCCAGGCGTTTATTATGTCCCTAATTAAAACCGCGTGCTTGGAGTTTTGCATTAAGTTATTAAACCAGAAGATTAAGGTCCACGAGTACGAGAGCCTGTTGGTATGCGCCATGGCTATATTAGGACGCGGAGAGAAGTCGTGGCGTGATCCTGAGAATTATCCCCCCATTATTTCCCGGGTGTTGAAAGTGGCTTGGTTTATGGTTGTCTAGAAAGCGTTGTGGTTGGATCCCGAGGCCATGTAGATTATCTAGATGTGGGTGGCGTTTATGGAAGAAGGTTCATGGACAGGCGATGCCGCCGATGACCACTTGGGCATGATTATGGAGGATGAAGGGTTTGCCGAGGGAGTGGATTAGATAGATCCGCCATCCAGCCCGCCGTTGTCCATGCGCAGTAACAATGCCATGCCCATTAGCTAGATTGCCCAGCATGGCCGTATGTTATTTTAAGCTGGCGTGGACTGGATGGTCTAGTAATTCATGGTGCGTGGCTAGCATGGCCCCGTGGAGGTGTTGCTGGACTGGCGGACATTTGGCATGAAGATTTATTATAACACCACAGCGCCGGGGCATGTGACATGGATAGGCCAGGAGCAGTTATTATATAAAGAGATGACCTTTACCATGGGCAAGTTCCGCGGCTTCGTGCACGGGTTGGTTACAACCGCACGCGAGTGCATGGGTGGATTATTATATTAACCTAACCCTGGCCAGTGGCCCGTGATCCCATGGGACGCGTTGTTTGACAATCCCACTGAAGGGACGCCTGGTTAGAGTTTTTTATAGGACCAGCGGACACAATGGCCCGTGCAGGGTTAAGAATGGATGGTGAACTGGATGACATAGGAATCTATCATGGCCCGAGCATTTATTACCCAGGGAGCGATTAGCCGCACTAAGATCTAGAAGTATTTCCAGCAGGTGGCGCGATTTAAGGAGAAGCTCGCCATGGCCATGTATATAACTGGCGGCGCGCCCGCGCGAGCGCCCAAGTTATTAAGTGTCTAGTATATTAACACTAAGACCAACATGCGCCGGAATATATTTATTAAGGATAGGATAGTAGTATTTGTTACAGCGTACCACAAAGGATTTTACGCCACCAATAATGTCAAGATCATCCACTGGTATTTGCCACGGGCGGTGGGAGAGCTGGTGGTGTGGTATTTATAGCTGGTGCTGCCGTTTATCCGCCAGCTGGCCGTGAGATGGAGACGGACCCAAGAGACCCCAGAGGTCCCAGAGGTCCCAGAAGCACCATACCACCGCAGCCCATATTTATGGGGACCCGACGTGGGGACCGGCCGAGAATGGTCGAGCGAGCGATTCCGGGAGGTATTAAAGCAAGAGAGCCAGACCGGGGGGTTGTGGCACCCGTTGAATATTACTAATTATCGCGATATCGCCGTGGGCATTAGCCGTTGATTTTTACGTCCATCCAGCGTATTCCCTAATAATGTTCAGACCAAGCGCGAGCAGGAGCGGGCGGCCATTGATAGTGATTAGGATCCTGATGCTGTTGGGAATATTATGGATAAGCAAGCCGGTCACACGCCCTGCGTGGCTGGCATGATATACAGGTGTGAGATCATGGAATTTGAGGGTAGTACAACAACGCGATGGTTGAAATTCCAAGTATCTAGCATGGATTGGCACTAGTTTTTAGGGTTTAAGGATCCTATCCGCCCTGTATTAGGGAAGCGCGTGAATCCGTGGCAGGAGCAGGTGGTGGATTATTAGGTGCAGCAGCATGCGCAGCTCCAGGCTATAAACATGGAGCAAGCATTACAGCGCATGACTGGGCGCGAGATAATATTCCACGGTATCCAGGGACTGGCCATTAAAGCCATCTAGGACGGCGCTAGTCCCGTGGTAGCCATCATGCCCACTAGTGGGGGGAAGAGCATGTTGTTTATGTTACTGGTGTACGCCGCCCCAGGAGGGTGTACTGTCGTGGTGGTGCCATTAATTTTATTACGGGCGGATTTAATAAAGTGATGTTAGGAACTAGGCATCTAGTATGTGTTATAGGAGAGCCATTAACCCCCGGATAAAGCTGCTATTATATTAGTGACGCCTGAATGCACTAAGAATCCTGATTTCTACATGTTTTTAAACTGACAGTGGTTTATGTAGCGGCTGGACTGGATTATTATTAATAAATGCCATGTGATTTTAAACCAGTGGAAGGATTTCTGGCTGGCCATGGCCTGGTTAGGCCAGTTGGTCAGCGTGCAGACCTAGATGGTGTTTTTAACCGTGACCTTGCCCCCTATAGATAAAGCCATGTTTATCCACCACATTAAACACCACGCTAGTGAGGTGGGTATATATTAAGCGCGGACAAGCTATTGGAATATGTTATATCGCGTGTTCTGCCTGGTGTTACCCCATGGCATCCCGCGGGAGCCATACCAGTGGTTAACCCATGGTAAGGTATTAGATTTCATCTGGGACTATATTTGTCACGCGCGTCCCGGACGGGTAATTATGTATGCCAATATCAAGAGCCAGGTAAAAGCTATCAGCCATGAGTTAGGATACAAGCTATACCATAGCGAGGTATTAGATTACACCAGCATTATGCAATGGTTCTAGGAGGGCTAGACCCGGGTGATTACCGCCACTAGCGTGTTAGGCATGGGGATTAACATTCCTAATATCTAGTGCGTCATCCATATTGGTCAGCCCTGGATGTTGTTAGATTACGGGCAGGAGAGTGGCCGCGTGGGGCGAGATGGGTTGGCTAGCAAGGTGGTGATTATCCATCCAGATAGTTGGGATACGCAAGATCCGTGGATTGATGGCATGTCCAAGGTGGATTTCTAACAGGTGCAGTCGTACATGGAGGTGGTGGTGGGGATGGGATGTTAATGATATATATTAGATCTATATTTAGATGGGACAGTGGATGGATACACGCGGTAGTAGTGCCAGGATATTAACACAGGGGAGCTAGCATGTGATGGATGTGATCCTAATTAGGAGGCGTGAGAAGTGCCCGTTAGTCCAACCCCAATGAGACCATCCCTATTGCCAACCCCGGAGCCAGGGCCATTGCCGGCACTGGAATAGGAAGAGTTAGGGTTATCAAGACCAGAGGAGACCATTATTTATAATACACAGGATATACCAAGACAGGAATATCTATGGTATCCAAGGCCAGCCACACCAGGCAGTGCATTGGGATTTATTCCCTAGTATGCGTCTAGCATGTCTGATAAGTTAATCCAGAGCCCTGCCCAGCGCGCCATGTTAGTTAGCAGTGACGTATCCATTGTATCCCAGGTGTAGTCATGGTATCCCAGCCAGATGACTCTAGCAGATGTACAAGACATTCCATAAGATAATTAACACAAGGCACCATGAGATGTTCGACAGGAGATTTAGCCATAAATTCCATAATATATTCTAGAGGTTAGACAAGATGTTCCACACGGCCACCCATGATCTATTTAACCAACCGTTCCAATCCGCTAGTATTACCAAGCGGCCATTTGCCAGGAAGCCACAGCCGTCCAGGCCTGGATTAACCATAAATTCATTAAGGAGCAAGCCTGGGCGTGGTTAGACCAGTGTTATATTTACACCATGGCCAGCTAAGATAGAGACCATGAGTTATATTCATGCCAGCAGGCCGAAAGCCAGGCGGCTTAACAGTGGATGATTAAGATCCAGAGCCAGGTGGATTACATCCTGTTCCAAAGTTGTTATTTATATGGGATGCCATAGTCGATATATTTTGGGTGGCAGGCTAGCCAGAAATGTACATGGCGCGGCGCATTAATCCTGGTAATTGCCGGCATGTTATATGGACACCGAGGAGAGGCGGTGCGGGAAGCATGGAAGCGGTATTTAAAAGGCCGCATGGTAGAAGGGCGTGTGGTATTCCTACAAAAGCCACAGTGGCAGGAGATCCAGCCCCATCTAATTAATATTAATAGTATCCCGTCGGTGGCAGCGTTTTTCAGGCAGGGCACGCTGGACAGACAGGGAGTTAAGATTCAAGCCATGTTTTGTTAGTTACAGTGGATATGTATAGAGATTAGGGAGTAGTCCCATAGCATTTTATATAATTAACCATTATCAGAATCAGCTAGGGTTTACAACCATGGTTAAAACCAGCCCCGGTTAGGGGACTAATCAGGGAGAAACTATTAAAATTCTAGTAGATATTTTCCCAGGGGCAAGGGAGTATATAGGGGGATTATATTATAATTATTTATTATAAGCATAGTACTTAGGATAAGTATATTTATTAAAAGACTAGATAATAATCTAGGAAATAAATAAACCAGGATTATATTATAATAATTTAATATAGGCATGGTGCAGGGATAAAGGATAGCAGAATTTATTTTATTTATTTATTATAAGTATTATAGTTAGGATATAGCAGGGCAGGATTCAAGATCTAGCTATAAATAATTTAGTTTAAGCTAGAGTAAGGGTTAGGAGGGATTGCAACCATGGTTTAAACTAATTTAGTTTAAGCTAGAGGAAGGGTTAGGAGGGATTATAACCATGGTTTAAACTAACCCAGGGGACTTGGGCCAATAGACCTCCATCAGCATTGGGGTTCGACCCCTAACCCATAGGTGTTGGGATATGCAGTGACATGTCTCCAGGGCTTTACCAAAAGTTCACGCTAACTAAGAGTAATATAGCTCTAATTTTAGTAGTATAGTGCCTATTAAACTAGTTATCCATGGCACTCTAAATTTTTATGGTAAATTATTATAACCCCTAGGTATTATATAATTAGGCTTAGAGGCTTAGTATATTCTAAAAAAAATTACTATATTAGGCTAGCTTAAATATATAATATAAACCTATTACTAACTTTTAAAGTTATATTATATTATATTTTTTAAGGATTTTTCTATTTTTTATTTAACATTTAGTATATTTATATATTAAATTATATATATCACCAGTAGAATTAATAATAACTACTAGTATAGCTAAAATGTGGGGCATTTTAGTGGGGCTATAGAATATATATAGGTTTCCTAGTGGTAGATAGGTCAAAATATATATCACTGTATAACCATATCCTGTAATATTTTTAAACCTTAACAAC
>JOMC01000331.1:0-16979 GCA_000812125.1 Aspergillus ustus | reverse complement strand
TTTGAAAGGTTGTGATAGAAGTGACAAATAAGCGTTGGTTTCATCATTGTGCACTATACGGAGTACGAATTTAACGGAAAGCAAAATAGACACACAAATACTTCGAGTCTGAAGGCATAGATGATGCAACGTTATGGTAACCTCAGCTAGTCACTTGGTGGGAGAAGGAACGAACCGTACGAGGGACTGACTGATTGACCTCGATTGGGCTTATTCTGCTCCTCGTCATTCACTTTCCCTAAATTCTAAATTCAGTCAAGGACATGCATTACTATAAGAGTCTGTTATCATGGATTGTATGGTTATGGTAAGTCTTCAGCATTGTTCTTGCCCGTCCCTACACCCAGTTTAGAAATAAGGAATGGGACAAGCGAAGGCTACACCGCCGCCCAAGAATATTTGCAACACACGCTTCCCTACCCTTAACCAGCCTCAGAAAATTTCTCCAATATTACGAACTTGTTCTGATAAAGTCTTAAATGAAGTCGACAACTTTCAGTGTCATGAGTATAAAAAGGCGTCCAGTCGCTATGTAATGATACGGGGGATCTGAGATGTCATGTCAAGCGAACTCCTGCTTCTTGACTGCCACTTTAAATATAAGTGTGTGTCTGCTTACTAGGATTGCTGGGAGCCTATATAGATTCCGATATTGTAGCTATACACTTAGTCGACTTAGCTTCAGATAGTTATATGTGCCATTCGATCGGATGGGACTCTACTTAGTAATAGAGGACGCGTCCCAGGATAAGATAGTTATGACTGCGCTTTCGCAGGCTTTCACGTAAATGGAATGAGGCCTGCCTTCTTTAATCCAGCTAAACAAATATTGAAGAACTCTTCAACTGGAAGGACCACCCCGTTGGGGTGTCTCTCTTGCCAGTGAAGCGCAGACTCAACCGAGGCATAGAAAACGCCGTGGTTACATACTGTGCTTCTGATGTCACAACTGCTCAGAGACCCGGGAATGTGTGAAACCATTGTCTGTCCAGGGTCGGCAAACACAACCGCATTTGGCTCAACCTTGACATGAACCTGCTGGCCTGAATCCGCGCATCTGGACTCAACATTTGCGGTTTGGCCAAGGAGGGCTGGAAAAATCAAGGCGTCTGCGGCACAGAATGTGTAAAGGGTCCGGCCATCCAGGACAAATCGGTGGTTTGTCGGGCGCTGGGTAAGGCCGAAACCGAGCAGCCGTCCCTGGCTGTCCCAGTCGGTCCCGGGCTGTTGACGGAGCCACTGTTCGATATCGTGGATTGGTATGTGTACTTCGGTAGCAAGAGCAGCAATGGGTACTGGTTCTCCTCTGCTAACAAGTCGGAGAAGTGCCGGGAAGAATGCTGGTATTGCCATCATGTCGGCGAGTAACTGGTTCTTAAGTTGCTCATATTCAAGCGAGACGGAGCTTTTCTGTGACATTGGCGAATTCAGGCTTAGGGAATAGCAGGCCTGTGAGGGACGGACGAAATGTGTAGTTGAATTTTTTTGTCGACAGCAACGGACGCATCGAGAACAGAACATTTATAACCTTTACACGTATTTGGCCAAACAGATTTTACGAGTAGTACGAGAAAGTCCTGTATTTGAAAAGTTGTGATAGAAGTGACAAATCAGCGCACAGTCATGTTTCATAGTTAAGGTTTAAAACTCTGCCCACGCCCCTTGGTTACATAACTTTCTGCCGGTGTGAACGCTTATATATATTGACCAGAATACCTTCTACATATACTGATATGGCGCATACAACCTTTCTGACTCGCTGAATGTCTCAGTTCTACGAGAAACCGCCTGCAATAGATGTGCTGGAAATTTCAGCATTTTCTCCGTTCGGCGTATCCAGCAGGCGGTGAGAGCGGTTAAGGCAGGTGCTGTAGGTTGTAAGGACTCTCTTCCCCTTCGGGTTAGCGCCATGAAGTAGTCAGCTGCATTAGGAGTCAGTCGCCCAATAGGAACCGACTCTCATATACGGAGTACTGTAGGTCACGCCGTACAGGGGGTGTTCAAAAACTTTTGGAACATCACTGTTAGCTCGTTACGTTGTGGGTCTGCTTACCGGGACGCCCAGTTAGTTACTGTATTTGGAAAGTTGTGATGGAAGTGACAAATAAGCGCTATGTAGTAATAGACCAAGCCTGTATCGGAGGGGTCAAGAAAGTTTTTCATTTGTGATTATATCGGAGTTTCTGAGGTTCAGGCTCTGGGATTGAAAAGTTGCCAGCGTGTATGTGCCCTTAATACATTATAGCAATTGCAGTAGTTACAGTTTGACGCGTACGTCATCATTACAACGCCATACAGTATATTACTGACCCAGGAATCTGGGTATGATTAGTATGGAAATCGATGTCTACTTAAATGACCTTGCAATAGCTCTCGCCTTTTCCTATTGCCCATTCCTCATAGTGTGCGGAGTTTCCCGTATATACTTGGACACTCTACCGCATAGCTGCAATTGTGCTGGCCGATTCAACTAGCTTGGATTCTGTGGTGGGTAGATGTCTCTCTCTCGATTCTGGTCTGCTGCCTTGTCTCCTTCAATATGTAAGTGGCTATTTTTTATTCTTCTTGCTTCCTCTTATTTTTCTGCTCATCTCAACCACAGACTCTGGACCCACGGTATAAAGTCATCGGTCATGACGACGAGCGGGTTATTTCCATTTCTTGCGCCGATTGTCTCTGCAAGTTCGGGTGGGGTTATTGCGGAAGTCCTTTCGAGCGAACGTCAGATAACTCAGACGGCTATCACAAGCTATATCCTGTGGAGTATTGGCATACTTCCAGCCATGGCTTTCATTATACTCTATGTCTACAACATACTGGAGACCAATATGCCACCAAAGGAGCATATAGTGTCGTTAGCTCTGCCAACAGGTCCATTTGGATACGGCGCGTTTGGGTATGCCTCAACTCACAGCCAAATACATACGATACATTTCACTAATGGTGTTTTTAGGCTTATGAGATTGGGAGAAATTGGTGATCAGTTACTCCTGGTAGGATGCATATAAGCTTATCCATTATGCAGCGTGAGACTCAGACCTTCTAGGGCACCAGGTCCGGAGGAAATTTTCTCCAAGATAGGATTGGTAGCCGGCCTCCCTTTCTGGGCGTGTGGGTTGTGGTGGTTCCTTTTTGCAGCAACATCAGCAGTCAGAGCAAAGGTCTCTTTTAACATCAATTGGTGGAGTACAACATTCCCGACGGGTATCACATCCTTTCTGAATTTTTTTCGTGCACTAAAGCGGCATATTCTGAACTTGGTAGGTACGTTGGCTATGGCAACAATAATGATCAGTAATCAACTGTCGTCAACATTCTTCAAGATCTTTGCAACGGCAAGTTACTTATCCACGCGGACTGTCTTCAACAAAATTTTCACTAACTTTGTTTTATTTATGCTAGGTTCTATCAGGCATCACTCTTTTGCTTTGGCTTATTACGTTTTGGGGGACATTGATAATGTTGGCTAACAAGAAAATCCTCAAGACACCGTTCCTGGCAGATATTCTGAGCCAAAGCGGGGAAACATGTATAGAGATTGGGTAGTCTGCCATTATTAAGTGTTCAATGATGATGATGATGATGAATTCATTTGCCCGATGTAGCTCGCTCTAAATATATGCTGCTATGCGGGAGTGCTGTCGGGCCTGCCGACAGCTGTAGAGTGGGCGCCTGCCCACCAGACAAACTGTCCAATGGGGCTCACAGAGCGAGCTCCTCATTGGTTGTCCTTGAACGAATGCAAACAAGACAAAGGAAACGCAGATATGCAAACACGATAAACAAAATCAGTCAACCCAAAACGAACGTCCTCCCCCTGGATCCTCCCACAATCCGGGATCTATCTCGCTAGACACACACACACCACGCCTTCGCATCACTCTCTCACTCTCTCCTGCTTCATTATTTCTGCTGTCGGCCTCCGCTCGCATGTTCGCTTGGATCAAGGGAGTGCAGTGGACCTGGCACTGCACTCCTAGCGGGCGCCATCCTTCTTCCTCCGTCACACTGTTCTGAGGGGTCATTCTGTCTCGTCGCCTTCTCCCATACCGAGAGCGACTGGGTCGACTGCCTGAAACTGGTCCAAAAGACCCGTTCTGACCACGAATTCCGCCACGATTGTGCGAGCCTCCAGTCGCTCCAGGAGGTTATCGCGTCGAAGAGCGACTCCACGGTCGGATAAGGCGTTCCTCATCCATTTGCGTTCGTTCTGAAGCAACGGGCACTCCAGCAAAATGTGATTGACCGTCTGGTTTCCCAAATCACAATCACACCGCGCTGAATCGCGTCTGTTGATGCGATTCAGATACGCACGCAGCCCGATTCGTCCGGTACGAAGCTGCATCAGAATCGACGTCGTTGCTTTCCTTAGGCCTGACCAATATGCTAGGGTCTTCCGGGTTGGTACTTCGATTAAACGTTTCGTCGGCCGACTAGTTTTCTCGCTAGTCCATAATTTTTCCCACTCAATCTTCGCCTCGCCGCGGATGCGGCGCTTTGCCGCAGCTGCGAGGCGGATATTCCGGTTGTGAGGGTTCTGTGATCCTTTAGGTTCCTGGGCCGCTTCTTTCGCGTGTCGGTCGACTATTTCATTGCCGGTCACT
This sequence comes from Aspergillus ustus, assembly GCA_000812125.1. Taxonomy (NCBI): domain Eukaryota; kingdom Fungi; phylum Ascomycota; class Eurotiomycetes; order Eurotiales; family Aspergillaceae; genus Aspergillus; species Aspergillus ustus. The sequence continues at coordinate 12,375 of JOMC01000331.1, read as the reverse complement.
CCCTGGTGGGCAGGGATCCACCTAAGCTCCGTCTGGGTGCCTCTGGTGCATGCAAGTCGCTGGATCAGGTCTAGGCACCCAGCCAGGTAGGCTTGCCCTGACGGCATTCGCGGTCGGCGGAGTGCCTTTAGTGCAGCTTGGCTGTCTGTAAAGATAACGAGCCCGTTCTTCGCTGGTGCGGTCCACGGCTCTGTGCTCTGCAAGGCCAAGGCAAGGGCCATCTCGATGGCGCGGAGCTCCGCGGCGTACACCGTGGATGTTTCCTCATCGCCCATCTGGCTATGAGCATATTCTTTCTCCGGATTGACTATCGCCGCTGCACCGATCTTTCCTTCGATTCCACTACCGTCGGTGTAGAGTATCAAGGGTCTTTCTTGCGAGTTTTTGAGTAAGGTCTTGTTATGGTGATTCATAGCGGTCTCTCTGTCTTCGATGGTCACCTCCGGCGGCGCTTGCCATGGTGCCTGGACGAATGCCTTCCGACTCTCCCAGTCCCTGGCCAAAGTTTCCGGGGGAGTCGTGAGGCATCCGCCCGTTTTCCAGGCTTGCGCCTCCATCGGTGACCATCCAGACCATTCTCTCTCGTCCACTGGTCGACGTCGCAGCATCGTTGGTGGTACGGCGAACGCAGGTCCTGTTCGTAGCCGCAGGGCCGTTTCTTTGACTATCCTGTTCATAGTGATTGTGATTGGTGGTAGGTGTAATTCTATGTTCAGTGCTTCCGCTGCTGTCGTCCTGAATGCCCCGCTGATCAGGCATGCTGCACGTTTCTGTATGGCCACAAATGGTTGTCCGATCGTGCGTGTTTTCACTTTGTTAGCCAGCATAGGCTGGTACCAAGCTGATACTCCAAAGAGCAACTGGGGGATGATCACGGCTTGGTAGATCCTGCGCATGGCGGCTAAGGAGCTCCCCCAGGTGGAGCCGGCCAGGCTCCGTAACGCCTGGAGGGATACGCCTGCCTTCGCAACTGCCGTCTCGCGGTGGTGCTGGAAGTCCAGGCTTGGATCGAGCCAATAGCCCAAGTACCGCTCGGCCGTTCTTGTTGCTGTAACTGTGTGACCTTGCAAATTCAGCGCCGTGTATTCTGGGTCGACCTCTTTTGTGTTTACGAAGTGCACGAGCGCGTATTTCTTCGGATCAAAGACCGAAGCGTGCGTCTTGGCCCACTGGTCGGCCTTTTGGCACGCTAAACGGAGCTTTCTCGTGGTCTCCCGCTCGCTGTCTCCTTTGACCATGAAGCAGGCATCGTCCACCCAGCCGCTGCTTGTCACTCCATTTCCACAGTTCTCGATCAGGTCTGCATTGTAGACCAAATAGAGGATCGGGGAAATTGGCGACCCTTGTGGAATGCCTGTGGGTGTGTGTCGGAAACGGATCGGATGTGCCTTCCGGCATTCGAATTTTTTAAATTTTTTTTTTTTTTTTTTTTAAATTTTTTAATTTTTTGAATTTTTTTTTTTTTTTTGTGCTCCGGTTCGACAGGAAGGCTTCAACCCAGGGGACGAGCTGCCCCAGTTTTCGCTTTTTGAGGTTATGGAGTAATCTGTCGTGGGACACATTGTCGTATGCTCCAGACACGTCCAGCATTAGTAGGGACACCACAGGTTTGCCCTTTCCCCAGGCCAGTTTGATTCGGTCGACCATAATGTGAATGGCATGGTCCGTGGAAATGCCTCGTCGGCCGCCGAGATGAGTCTTTGGAAGCAGTCCTTCGGTTTCGACGGCGTAGCTAATTCGTCGTGCAATTACCGCTTCGAGAAACTTTCCCAGAGTGTTGAGAAGCGCAACTGGCCTGTAGGACTTTGCCAGTTGATAGTCACTTTTGCCTTGTTTTCGGAGGACCACCGTGATTGACCTCTGAAAATGTGTTGGATTGTAGCCAGTGCGGATGCACGCGTTGAACATATGTTCCAGCACCTGCAAAACACTAGGGATCCCGATCAGCTTGTGCCACAGGGAGTTTGGGATCCCGTCATCTCCTGGTGCCTTCCCTGCTTTCGCTGTCCTTACTACATCGTGTATCTCTTGTGCCGTGATTGGAGGGAAATCGATCGGTTGTGGGTATCGATAGGACGAAGTGTCGGAGAGGTCTGCTTGTGGTGGTTGTGGAAAGAAGGCCGCTCGGAAAGCCTCTGCTTTCTGATCGACTGTTTCTGCGATCTCGCCCAGCCGTCGAGGGTCTTGAATTTTCAAGGAAGGAGTGAGACCTTTTTCATATGCCCCATCTCGGTGCCTTGCCCATTTCACGAGGCGCCACATACCCTGTGGCCCGTCTTCAATGACTTGCTGGACTCGGCGTCGGTGTGCTCTGGAGAGCGTTTTCTTGATTAGGCGTGTCTTCTTGTTACGTGCCTCTGAATACCGTATCCAGTCGCAAGGGTCCTTTGTTCTTGTGTGGATACGTCGTAGTCGGCGGACGTCCTTTACTGCAGCCTTGCACTCGTCATCGAAGTCTGGGTTTGACCATACCGATGGGTTCGCCCATGGGGTTGAGAAGTCAATAGCTGACTGGACGACTTCCATCAGTCTTTGACATTGCGCTTCGATTTGCGGGTGATTGGCCACAGATCGTTCCATAGTCCGTAGGCCCTCTTCAATTTTTCTGACTAGTTTCTCGTTGTCGGTAGCTTTCCAGTTTCTCCGCCTTTGTTGTACAGCGATTGGTGTTTCGATGTCGATCGCCATTCTGATGGGAAAGTGGTCTGACGCTTGCTCGATGTCATCCGCTCGCTCACAGCAGATGAGTCTGCTGTTGAGGCTTGAACTGATAAACGTGAGGTCAATTACCGACGATTGATTGTTTCGTGTCCAGGTGGCTTTCCCTTGCTCAGTAGTTAGCTCTAGATCTTGCTCGTCTGCAATCTGTAGCAGTTGCTCGGCTTCATCATCGGCCCTAACTCCTGGTCCTCCCCATGTCGGGTGGTGAGCATTCATATCTCCCACCACAATGTGTTCAGCTAGCGGTCGCCTAGCCAATTCGTTTCTCAGCCGGACCAGCGTATCGCTGCCTGGCCTGTTATACACATTGTGTATGAACAGGTCTGTCCAATCCTTGCCAATGTGAGCTCTTCTCAGCTTTAGTAGCTGATAATCCTGCGTTATCAGTTGGCACGACCAGGTGCTAGGATCAATCTTCCTCGAGACGAAGAAGCATATTCCTGGCGGAGATGGGTCTGATTCCGGATCCTGAGGTTGATTCTGGTTTTGGGAGATTTGTTTCGCTGGGTATACCAGCTGAAATGCTGTAGTCGCTGGCTGGTGGGTCGTATGTTGCTGTTCATTTCGCCACGGCTCTTGAATTGCAATAATGTCCGCCGCAAGGACCGCTGTGTCCCTGAGAAAAGTGGCCATTACCGACCACGATTTGTGTGCGTTGTACTGGAGCAATTGGAATGATCTCATTGATGTGTTTGTTCATTGTCGCTGTGCTCGCTTGTTTCGTGCCATATTTCGTCATTTTGGTCTTCGATTGTGGGTGCGTCGGTCATGAACACCGGAGGAGACGATCTGACTGGCACGGATTGTGGGCGGTTGTACTTCAAAGTAATCAGTTTTCGGTACTCCGGACTATCTGGATCCAGGTTCTGAAGACTAGGCTCGGGACTGTTGGTGTCATTGATTGTGGTGACTTCGTTAGTGAACTGAGTAAGCTCAATTTCGGACCGATCTTGTTGCGGGTGGTCCTGTGATGGCTCTGCCTGAGGGAGACGGATGTCGAGCCAGTTGCTATCGTCTGGCTGTTCATCCATAGTGTCCTCGGGTTCGCCCACGCGGCGCTTTTTAGAAATGGTGTGTTCCTGGGCCGCTTTCTGAGAGGCGGCCTGCGATCTTGTTGATCGTTGATTTGCCGTCGGGGCTACGTTGTCCCTCGGTTGCGGTCCCTGATCTTTGGGCTTGGCTCTCGAACCTTTCGGGCGGCCCGGACCTCTCCTGGTCTTCGTTAGTTCAATATGCTGTTTAGCCGGCGCCCCCATAGCATGTGGTTCCGCTTCCAGGTCGATTGCAACCGGTTGGGGTTGCTGGGGTGACTCGTCTTCCGCCTGTCTCTCCGGTGCAGGCATTGATATTCCAAGTCCAGTAGTCGGAGGTGCCGCCTTGCTGCCATCCACGGTATGTCGGAAATGCAGAGGCACGCGGTGGTAGGTAGATGAATCAGCTAATGCTCGTTTAGCCTCGGTCATGGCTGCCCTCTTTACTGGACATTCTTGACTAGTCGGGCGGTGATCTCCATCGCAGTTGGCACATTTGACTGGTATTTTTTGCCCCTTCGTCGATGGGCACTCCCAGGTCGGGTGCCCATCGGCGCAGTGGCCACATTTGAAGTCGTTGGAACAGTGTGACTGGATATGCCCCGGCTTTTGGCATTTCCTGCATAGCTTTGTCCGCCCTTCCCGGCAGAAACGCACAGCATGATGGATTTGCTTACCATAGACGACACCAGTGACGATCGCGTGGTTAGCCACTATTGGGCTAGTGAACTCGATTAGGACCGAGCCCTCTGCTCGTGCCCCCGGCCGCTTCAGCCAGCCGACATACTGAATCCTGGCAGCTTCTCCCCAGTTATTCTGCGCGAGCAGTTCAGCTGCGACGTTGGTCATCGTCTCCGGGGTAAGCTTCATCGATTTCACCGGAACGTTGTACGCCACGACCCCCCATGACGGTTCCTGGACGATCGAGCCTGGCCCGAACGCCCTTAGCCACTCGGTGTGCCTGCGGAGGGTCTCAGCCCCTGCCGCACTGTTTGCTATCATTACCACATCGCCTGATGGCAGTTTCCGGGCTGCAACGAAGCTAGCCCCTCCAGCTAGGGCCGTGGAGTTCTTCTGTCTGGTAACCGTTGCTTTTTGTCGCTCTGTCCGTTCCACGAGCTCCTTAGGTGATAACGCGCGGACCTGTGCACGGTTGGGTCCAACTTTCACAATCAATTCCCTGTCCTCGCGAAGCTCAATTTCCGGGACCCCCGGAGGCGATGTGCCGTAGCTACGGAGGTTGGGCGTCTCAGCCTGGGCCAAGCCACGCTGCCAGTCTTTGGCTCGAAAGGCTCGCCACGCTGCCGCGGAGTCAGCAGGAAGGGTAGACAAAGACGTCGATAGTGTGCTCGTTGTTTTCTCAACAGTTTCGATACGTTGGTTCAGGCGTTTGGTGTCGGCGTTAATCTCGGCCAACGTTTCAAGCACCTTGGCCATCTCCATGCCATCGCCCCGTTGGGCGTTGAGTGCGTATTGGCGGACAGCCCGAATGTATCCAGTGACATATCGGTCCTCCGTGCTATTGTTCTCGATGTGGTTTAGCACCCGGCGAGCTCCTTCTGCGATGTCGTCCATCGATGTGGGTGGGCCACCGGGTACCATGGTTTTCGGTGTTCCTCTCCCGTCCGGGGGCAATTTCTGTGCGTTTGCACCAGTCGCAACCATCGCCGCCATTTCACCCCCAAAATGGGTATCAAATGGCAGCGCGTGAAGTTACAACTAAGATGAACTAATTCACGAGATCCTGGTACCTCTGATTGGCGAGATATTTCAAGAAAACGTTTTTGCCAAGAAAGAGTTGTCTCTCTATTAAGTGTTCAAGTCAGTTTAAACTTAATCTAACAAGTTAGGGGGATCAAACCCTCAGACTACCGATCTCTGTCTTAACAAGAACTAAGTGGCTCTTTCTATCAGAAATGAGTTGAAATGCTAGATCAGCAGCCGCATGTACATAAACATGCCACCTGCCACCTTCTGTGACAAGTTCAATCTTATTTCTGAGGGATAAAAAACGACAATATAGGTTGATTTACAATCAACTTGGTTCTTTGTATAGACAGTGGTGGAATTATTTCCGATGTTTCGGCTTTATTCCAGAGTTGCACGAGCATCATATTACAACGCAAAGGGCCTTGCGACTATGTTTTCAATCGATGCTGTAGCTGGATTTTTCGTCCAATATATCAACCAGGTGGCTTTTTTTGTGCTCTATTGGAACTACCATTGCGTCAATGTAGGCTGTCTCATGATTTTCTTGGTATTTTTTTACTTTCTCTTTCCAGAGACGAAGAGCCGGCCTCTGGAGGAAGTTTCAAAAATCTTAGACAAGAGAATGACTTAACACTCACCCAACTGTCAACAACATCAAAGTATAGCTAAGGTCCATGTCCACCTTACTGTGCTATATCCTAAATGATATTTGGGTTGGCGGGAGCCGCTTTGAACACCGAGCTCTTTGGTTGTGTTTCTTTTTTTTTTGCAACCGTCGCTTGAGGCTGGATATTTTAAGGTTGAGCATGTGATTAGTACACCGTTGTTGTCTGGGATACCCCGTCCGGGATATCGTATGTTCTGAATTATTGCTATCTTGGATACATTGGCCAGGGTGCTATATACAACTGAAGTTCGTGAAGAGCCTGGGGAATAAATCAGAGTATAAGGTTCAACATTTTTTAAAAATCATTCAGCCTGGACCCTCTGGCAGAAATTCTAGTCATACTGCGAGAGACAGAAGATTATTCTAACAAAGTTTGACGTAGACATTTCAAAGTTCTCCTAGAAATCCTTTACATGATTTTCAGTCACAATGCATTATCTTTGCAATCCAGGTGTCATAACCCTAGCTTGGTTGCCCATTATTTGCCCTAGAGCTATCCAACTAGACAAGATCAGACCGACTGAGATCAATGCGGCACATAGAACATGTATATGACCGATTGAGAAGCCATGGGTCAATACACCGTGGATGGAACTGATGACCACACGGCAACATTCTCACATTCTGGCCGTCGGTAAAGTTCTCGGTACAGATTGAGCAAGCAACATTTGCCGTCGCATAAGCGAGAGTAAGTGTGGGTGATACATTTGAAGTTTTCCGATGTACTTGAGCAAGGTCTCTTTCATCCACCGTAGTATTTTGTTCTGACGTTTCCCACGGCTGCGGCCCTTGATTAGCTGGTGCCCTTAATTCTCTGCTTTCACGAGAAACGGCGGCCAAATCGCCCATTTCCAGACTGCTATCATGCGGGCCTCTGAACTTAACAATGGGAAAGGTATCTAGAAGTGCTTTTGCTGTATTCGTCTCGCGGCTTTGTTGTTGGTTTGCAGGAAGGGTATTAACAGGCGTCACCCGCTGAGAAGAACGACGACGAAAATAAATATTCAAGAGAAGTATCGCAGTTAGTCCAACAGAGATCACAATGACCGGGGCGATATATGAAAACTTGTTTCTGGAAGTGGTGTCGGAGCCCGACAGACTGTCGGGGGTAGGGGAACGACGTATCACTGAAGTTACTAGCACGGCGACATAAGGACCAACCATGGCTTTTTGTTCTTGAGTTTGGTGTATCATCTTGCTGGCTCCCCACCACCGATCATAATAGATCTGGAACTCGAACCAGAGAGGTCGGAGAGGGCTCCTCAAGTGCAGGTTGAGCCAACAAAGCCGAGAAGGGGCCCCGGTCGCCCGAAGGGTTCCAGAACTAGGCCCAAGGAACAAGCACCCACATCCTCGGTGGTTCGGGCAAGGCAGCGGTCAACAAGATCCCAGGCTGCTTCTTCTCAGAGAGTCGAACAAGACAACATGGTGTCTAAGAAACGCCGAGTGGGAGAGCCGGAGGATACCATGGACGAACAACCGGATGACAGTAACTGGTTCGACATCCAGCTCACACAGAGTGCCCTCCCACATGACGTCCTACAACAGGATAATTTCGAAGACGAGCTCACCCAGTTCACCAATGATGTTACAACGATAAACGACATTGACACTACACCAGAGCCTAATCCGGAGGAGCTAGACCCAGAGAGCCCAGAATACCGGAAACTCATCACTCTCAAGTATAACCAACAACGGGCGATGCTTGTCAGATCCTCCCCTCCCGCGATCATGACTGATGCACCCACAATCGAAGACCCAAATGATGAAGTATGGCATGAGACCAGCGAGCGGAGCGATGACGAACAACTTCACCAATGAAGTCGTTTGAAATATTCACTACAACGCACACAAAGCATGGCCGGTGATGGCCACGTTTCTTAGGGACAAGAAAGTCCTGGAGACGGATGTTATCGCCGTACAGGAACCGTGGAAAAATGAAGAGCAGCACACAACCCATCAACCAGCAGCGGTAACATTCCAGCTACTCTACCCAGCGAAGCAAACCCTGAGGGGACGGAACCAAGGCCAGGGACAAGGTCCAGACCCAGATCCTCCCCAACCTGGTGTATGCCTCTTCGTGTCAAAAAAGATCGACCCTGCCACTTGGTCGTGCCAGGTCATCTCGCGGGATTACCAGCTACTGAAGCTCAGAAAGGCTCACGTAGGCAAGGACTGGACAGACCTATTTGTGCACAACGTGTATAACAGACCTGGCAGCAACACCTTAGCTCAGCTAAAAAGTGAACTGGCTAAGCGACCCTTAGCCGAGCACGTGGTAGTGGGAGACATGAATGCACACCACCCAGTATGGGGAGGAGTAGGCACCAGGGTTGACGATGAAGCTGAACAACTGCTGGAGATTACGGATGAGCATGATCTTGACTTGATTACCGAGGAAGGAAAAGCCACCTGGACTCGAAACGATCAGTCTTCGGTTATTGAACTCACCTTTGTCAGTTCAAGTCTCTCCAGTAGACTGATCCGCTGCGAGCGAGCGGACGATGTTGAACATTCATCCGACCATTTCCCTGTCAGAACAGTGCTCGATATTGAAACGCCAATACGCATACAGGAGAAACGGAGAAATGGGAAGGCAACTGACAACGCTAAGCTCATTCGGAAAATCGAAGAAGGGCTACAAGCAAGAGATCTCTCCCAAGCAGACCTGACGTAAATCGAGCATCAATGCCAGACGCTGCTGGATGTCGTTCAATCAGCAATTGACTTCTCCACCCCATGGGCGAACCCATCGGCATGGTCAAACCCGGATTTCGACGACGAATGCAAGGCCGCCGTTCAGGAAGTCCGTCGCCTACGACGCAAACACACAAAGACGAAAGACCCCTACGACTGGATGCGATACACCCAGGCACGCAACAATAAGGCACGCCTCGTCAAAAAGGCACTATCCAGAGCGCACCGGCGCCGAGTCCAACAGGTCATCGAAGATGGCCCGCGGGGTATGTGGCGTCTTGCTAAATGGGCAAGAAACCGCAGTGGAGCATATGAGAAAGGTCTCACCCCCTCGTTGAAGGTCCAAGATCCCGAAAGACCGGGCGAACTTGCAGAGACAGTCGACCAGAAAGCAGAAGCCTTCCGGGCGGCCTTTTTCCCACAACCGCCGCCGGCCGATCTCTCCGACACTGCTTCTTTCCAATACCCTGAACCGATTGAATTTCCACCTATCACTACACGAGAAATACATAAGGGAACAAGCACAAATGTTATCATATTTATCAACGTTGAATATGCCATGGGTATAAGTGGCAAGGACAGTATTTGCTCACGGTCTTCGATGACGCCCCGTAATGCTTGTGGGTAGAGAATGTACCGACACATACTGATAGCCAATATGGTAACGAAAACCAGAATGTTTAAGACGAACAATGCAAGAGATGCCAATTGGACGCCACGGGTGTTATAAGGTAGCTGGCTCAGAAGCATAGAAGCCATCCCTGTGCCTAGGGACACCGAGAACCATCTGTCTCAAGGTGAGTCAAAGAATTAATAGGTAAAGGCACAAATCCTTTTGACTTACAAGGGGGAAAAATTCCTCTCAGCAGTTCGTACGCTGCATAGAGGCATGTTCCTCAACTTTCGATGTTAAGGGAAAAAATTCACCGTGATTACAGTGAGTCTTATGATCACCCCTATGTTGTGTGTGGAACAGCATCTTTTGTCGGAAAAAAGTAGGTCTTTATGTGTCCGCGGACGAACAGACACGACAGGGGGGAGAAATGTGATGCTCACTTCAGCTTTTACTGCGAGCACATACCGTAATTCCCGGTTAAGCCGGACACCCGGTTAAACCAGACACCCACCACCATCAGGAATTTTTGAATCAGGATATCTCTACCAAAAACGTATCTATTTGTCTCAAACTAGCGATTCTTACAACGATTGATCTTATGCCCTGTCTCCCCACACCCACTGCACCTTGGCGGAGCCCTCTTACGTGACTGATCCTGCTCATGCTCCATAGAAGGGGCTAAATCAATGCTGCACCACTGAAAACTATATCGGGTACTCTGCACTCCACGATGAGCTTTTCCGGACTGCCTACCGACCCTCGCATCCCTCTTCGGAGATCTCCGACTCTTCTAAGTAACAAAATTCCATATTCTAGACAAGACAGCTAGTTAGAGCCGTGGCATGCGCGGCTATGTTGCACAACAGCTAAGCTGGTTGACGTCCTTTGAAAATCCCAAAGCTGCTAATTTCCAGGCTTCATTCCACGTCAAATACGGATGGAACATCCCCGCCAGTTCCTGGGCCTTGATCTTATGTTGAACACAAAGGGACGCTTCCATAGCGAGCTCTCCGCCTTCTTCTGCCAAGATACGCGCTCCAATAATGGTGTCGTCCTGCTTATTCCGAATCAAGGTCACAAACCCACGTGTTTCCTGTTGCACGATGGCCCGAGGAAGGAGGGAGAGGGGGACAATGGAAGTTTCGGCGTCGATGCCTTTGGCTCGGGCTTCATGGACATCGAGACCGACTCCAGCGACAGCTGGAGATGAAAAAACAACCCAAGGGACGACTGAATAATCGATCGGCGACTCCTTTTGGCCATTAAACGAGGCCAGAGCATTGAGCGCTGCAAGTTTGCCTTCCGCTGCTGCCGTGTACACATATTGCGGCGAGCCAGCAACACAGTCCCCTGCGGCATAAACCCCGGAAATGGAAGTCTGTAAGGTATCTGAAACAACAAATCCGCCATGCGGCGAATCAGACAGCCGCAGCGGTACCTCTGACACGTTTTCCGTCTTCGCACGGCGACCAGTGGCAACGAAGATCTTTGATGCTTTAAAAGTCCAGGGCTTTCCGTTGGTCAGTCTCGCCGTTACCATAACCTTGCCATCATCAAGAGTTGCAGACAATATCTCGAGGCCCACAACCACGTCTATCCCTTCCTCTCGCAAATAGCCAGCTAAAGCCAGCCCTATATCTTCATCAGTGTCGGAGAGAATGTGTGACGATCGCTGCAGAAGCGTCACCCGAGAGCCAAGTCGTGCGAACATCTGGGCCGCTTCCACCGCAACATAGCCTCCACCGAGCACGATGAGAGATTCTGGTAGGATAGGCTCGAAATAAGCGGTTTCGTTTGTGAGATAAGGCACTTTCTCCAAATCCGGGAGCAACTGCTTCGGAAGACTGGTGCGCACACCTGTTGCTAAGATCACTCGATCCGCAAGTAGTTCCCGGGAAGGCGTTTCCTCAGTGCTGCCGCAATCGACAGCGATAGAGAAATAATCGCCTTTCCTGAGAATCCTTCCCAGCCCCTGGACATACTCAACATTATTTAATCCGGCAATAACATTGGCATACTTCTTCTCACGGAGATCTTCCACAAGCTGACGATTCTGTGCCGTCAACGCAGCGAAGTCGCTGACTCTCTCAGAGACGTTCGAAAACCCATGATATGGCGGACTGGAATTGTGGGGGCTGCTTATATGAGCCGCTTGGATGAGGAATTTCGAAGGAACTGGTCAAGATAATTCACATTAGCAATATAAACACAAAAATACGTATTTATCACCAATCTTTACTCACCGCAGCCAACATTCACACATGTGCCGCCCATGGGTAAGCCTTCGTTCACAATCTTAACAGAGGCTGCGAACGGTGCGGCCGCGGCAGCGGCAGCGAATGCCGCTGAACCCCCTCCTGCACTATGTCAGATGGCCAAGTACATATAATTCCGGGGGAATCTGGAGACGGACCGATGATGACTATCCGGCAACGCTGATTATGATCTCCAAGATTACAGCATTGCGAGCCACCTATTTCAGCGGCAGCAAATTCAGCTGTGGCCATGGTTCTGACGGTCCCAAGCTTGCCAACGAATTGCAGCTATGGGGTAAAGCGTCCAAGTATATACGGGAAACTCCGCACACTATGAGGAATGGGCAAGAGGAAAAGACGAGTTATTGCAAGGTCTTTAAGTCATCGATTTCCATACTAACCATACCCAGATTCCTGGGTCGGTAATATACGCGTTGTAAAGATGACGTACCCGTTAAACTTTAACTACTGCAATTGCTGTACTATATTAAGTAACGGCACATACATGCGGGCAACTTCTCAATCCCAGAGCCTGGACCTCAGAAACTCTGACATAATCACCAATGAAAAACTTTCTTACCCCCTCCGATACAGGCTTGGTCAATTACTACTATAGCGCTTATTTGTCACTTCCATCACAACTTTCCATATACAGTACAGTAACATCCCGGTAAACAG
>JOMC01000035.1:260731-287199 GCA_000812125.1 Aspergillus ustus | reverse complement strand
AAAAAAAAAAAAAAGAAAGCTCACCGATATCATCCTCCCGATAATACTTCTCCCCCTTCTCCTTGAGCACCTGGAAGAACCCATCGTAGATCCCGCGATTCGTCCCCGGCGGCAGCACCACCTCCGCCCGGGCCTCCGCCGCCGCCTCTTCGCTGCTCAACTGGTTCGCGATCTCCTCCTCCTCCCCTCCTACTCCTCCCTCGGCACCGGACGGCGGGAAAATCCAGCGCGCACAGCCGACAACTTCGTCCGTGTCCTCGTCGACCGCGACAACAACGTGCGTACGCGGGTGCGCGAGTTTCTGCAGGTAGCGCTTGCGCTTGAGCTCGTGGATCACGTCATCAGCGACGTTGGGGAAGGTGTTTGTGATGAAGCCCTGGCCAGCGAAGGACTCGATGTTGATGGCCGCGAGCGTCGGCACGAGGGATTCGGTTGCGTAGCGAATTTGGATGCCCATTTTTTTTTTCCTTTATCTTTCCAGGTCCTCTTTTTTTTTCCTTGAACGTCTTATTAACTATGTGGTATTTGTATAGTTTTCTCGGAGACTTGGAGATGATGGAAGCGGGTCTTTAAATAGTGTCATGCAACATTGGAGACATGAGCGGGGAACCTTTACTATGACTCAGGAAGGCTCCGCTATGACACCCATGGCAGGGGTTTTTGAAAATGAGTGGATCCGCTAGGTGAGTATTCCGATTATAACCTCAGGCGCTTTGACTAGTAGTAATACGGCGGGTGCGGCGGGACCTCTCTCGAGGCTCTATGCTACCCTGTCATATACTAGTGTTGTGCTAAGCCGAGACAGATAATACTAGGAGTCAGTGTGACAGGCTGGAGAATAGTAGATAGCGTATGAGCAAAGCATAACTCCCGCCCCCACCACCGTCCATCTTCTTTATTTCCGTCTATCCTGCTTTCAGCCCTTTTCATGCTGTTGAAGGGGCGTCATTAGCATGACGGACTCGCTTTCTATGCTCTTTGAAGCAGCTAGTCGGCTTTGTCTAGGCATACCCATGTGTGCTTGCCGACGAAAGCCCATGCCTTGGTAGCTCACACCGCATCTTCAAGATTGTGTTTGAAGACTCTGTACAATGGGCTGCGCGAGTCAGCGACGATTCCAACAGTTGGAAAAACGAACTTCGACCTGTCAGACTGTTTCGCCATATTAAAAAGCAGCGTCCGGGGCTCAAAGCACCGGACCTCTTCGTAGAAGAAGACGAAGAGCACCGCGTGGTGGTATATTCGGAATGGGTCCGTGGCAAGCCTCTTGCAATCTGGAATTCCCAAATCCCGTTGGTTAAACGCCAAAAGCTTTTGGATGATCTGGCGCAATTCTTATTGCAGCTATGGACTATTCCTGCTCCTGCCTCCGCCTTGCTCAAGAAGAGAAACATTGCGTGTCCTACTCTACATGGCTCACTGAGAGCTTGAATCGAGGACTTCGCCGAACCCTCAATGGTACTGCTAGATGGGGGAATGCTATAAATTACCTGATTATGCGGTCCATGATCCCGAATTATGCCGCCAAATATGATGATGATGATGATGATGATGAATACTGTGGCATCGGTTTTGCCCACGGGGACCTGAATGCCCATAATATAATGATAAATGACGAGTTCCACTTGACAGGGTAAGCATACACACAATTCGTTGTTTCTTTCTGGTATTATGTACAAGTATAGTACCATTATTTATAACAGATATACTCTCGATTAACAGGGTCATTGACTGGGATTGGATGTCTGTGGCGCCGCTGCCAGCCATTATCCATCACCCTGGTTCATAGCCGATATCCCCGGATGGAAGAACGACGGTGTATCGGAGGACGAAAGCTTCGAAGCAGATCGCCGTTATCTCGAGAATTCAATCAGGGCAAAAGAGATTTCGCAACACCTGCCTGCTCTTACTGTATCGAAGTCGTTAAGAGACTCCGGCAGTCGACTCTTTTTCCAATCGGCCTTTCAATTTAAATCTATCCATGAGGAATGTACTGCTTCCCCCGGATAGAGGAGAAAATCAGGGCTGCGACGCTACAGTTAGACGCTGTGATTCGTTTGTATCCTGAGTTGATAGGTGAAGAAGTGCGCGAAGTCAAAGAGCTGCTGCTCCGGCACAGCGGCGAGCAGCGAGGGCAGGAAGTGTAGGTAGCCTCCAACTAACAGTGCAGACAATTGACATGGAAGTTCTCTTGCATCGATTAAATCTCAGAATCTCCAACGCCATGACTGGATCCCTACATGTTGCTCTACCTAGGATCACCAGCTCTGATTATGTTAACTCCAGAAAAACAAAACTGCATGCCTGAATTCATTCACGTCGAAGGTTGCTCAGTTCAAGGAACCAGTAAATGGAACGGCTGTCTCTTCAGAGGCGACGGAGTCCACACTTGGCGATGTCCTCTACTGATGCGGAATCCTCTTCGCCTTCCTCCCGCTCTGGACCTCGTCGAAAACCGTCTCGGGAACAAACACACTTAGCATCATCATCCCACCGTCGAGATAGGTTTCCCCCTGCGGGTCCCCTGCAAGGGCTAGCTTCCACCCGCCTCGAAAATCCCGACCATACCAGACCGGATTGCCCTGCGCATCCGTCGCGTCGACACCGGCCTTGGAGAACCGCAGTCTTCCACCAGTAATTCCGCCCCAGAGATTGACCGACAGCCCGTTACAGAGAAAACCGGGGAGATGCAGGACATCCTCGAGCACGAGCGTCCCCTCCGGGGATCCCTCCTCGGGACTCGTGCGCACTTTTAGCTCGGCGGTCCCGATCCCCGCGACGAATGTCTCGCCTCCGCCGCTGAGGGCCGAGCCCAGCGGGATCGTGCGGCCCACACGCTGGTAGACGGTGAATGAGGAGCGGTTCTTGGCGTAGTGCGTGTTCCCGCTGTTGACCATCCAGTCCCAGCAGCGGCGCTTGTTGGTTTTCGGGGCCGCTGCTGTGGGGGAGGGGGGAGGTTCGGTCTTGTGTTGCGATGATCCGGCTCGCTGCTTCCGCTGCTGCTGCTTTTTTCTTGGCTGCTCTCACATCCCGGTAGTGTTTGCCGATTTCTCCCATTGTGTCTGGTTGGTTGTCTTTGGATGTTGATCTGGGTCGGTTGCGGTGGGGTAGAATGATCAGCCTGAGTCTTAGATATAACGGGGAGAGTGAAACTGAAAGTAAATGAATGATGCGTCGCCTTTATCAGCTAATTCCGGGGAGAAGGTAAGTAAGTACCTAAGGTGGGGGGGGGGTTGGTTGGGGATTCCCGTGCGGGGTAAAAAAAATAGGATGATGAGATCGAGAACTGAGATTGCGATAACACTCAGGCTATGGGTATCCAAGCAGGGACCAGGTAGCAATTCTGCTAGAGATAGATGACTAAGAAGGTCGTTTGTCGAGAGAAGGAGAAGAAGGATAAATAGCAAACGGGGGTGATGAAGCAGTTGTCACGTGTTGCGCCCTTGGTTTAGGTTCGCCATGTGGAAACGGGTCAAATTTAGGTGAAGATTCATTCCAAGTGGGTTGGCAAAAGATAAGATACAGAGAAAGCTTCCACATGCAGGTACTGCCCTTTTACGCGTAGGCGAGAGCTTCGTGGTTTAGCCTGATGACATGGTGCTCCGTTAAGCACAACAGAACAGTAAATCAAAGTAATCACTATGTATGGCATTGGTCAATCATGCAACTCAATACCCCATAGATCTCAAGCTGTGGTATCGGAATGAATCCGTATCTCAAGCTAAATTTCTCTTCTCAAACAACAATGCACAGCAAGTACTGATGTATCCATCACGATACCTTCGACCCCGCCATGAACCCGTTCAGCGTTTCTGACACCAGGACCCGTAGCGAATCTCCTCCAGATCCTCCTCACTAAGGTACATGCTAAGAATTTTGGTCCGTCGTCAAGATAAGACTCGCCGTGCGGATTTCCAGCTAGGACTAGCTTCTCCAGGTCCCAGGCCCCCTGGCCATACCAGTACGGCTGCCTCTGCTTATCCGTTGCGGCCCACACTTTGTCCTTGTTGTCTAAACTCGCCCCGCCGCACTCCCGGGAGCATAAATTCATTGCGAAGCCGTTACAGAGGGCATTAGGCACGCGGAGAACATTCTCGAGCACGAGCGTCCGGGTTGGTGCACCCTCTTCGGGGCTCGAACGGACTCGCAGCTCTACGGTTCCCACGCCTTGGACAAATACGGTTCCTGATAGCATGGTGGTCTCGAACCGACGTGCAATTCGACGGTACGCGACAAACGAAGCGCGGTTCTTGGCGTAGTGGCTGCATCCGCAGACAATCATCCAGTCCCAACAACGACCCTCGGAGCCGCGTTCTTCTGGCTTTGGAGTTTCTTCCTTCTGCGGGAGCGGTTTCTTCTTCTGGGGAGGAGGGTTCTGCTTCTTATTATTCTTTTGCTTTGAGGCTCTGCTCTTTTTGCCCATTGTGACGGCCGGAATTCGGTGGGTAGTTGGCTCGGATCAGGTTTCGAGGTATTGGTCTTGGTATATGCGGGACTGCGGTTAATCTAGAGTCGCTGCAGTGAAGACAGCAGTTGAACTCACCTTTGCTGCCAATGTACGATGGCCCTAGCTGGGTCACCAGGATACTGGTTCAGCAGCTTGCAAACTCGGGCAGTGGCTTGGATAATGAAACGTGATGCAGATGGTTCTGACTGGTTCGTGCCACTGGCAATTAACATATGGCCGCCGTCTGACTGAGCGATTAGGGAGAGCCAAGGAAAGGAAAGGTTTAAGAAGGAATTGGGTTGCTTCCAGTGTTATGGATCAAAAGACAAACGCCTCTCGACAGATGCAGCGTCACGTGGATATGTCCAATTTCGTTAAATTTGCTCGTTCTCCGATGCAAGAGGCACTGTATCAATAGGCCATGACAGAATGCTCCTTCCAAGCTTTCAATCCGAAGCATCATCGAGGGCGATGATCCGGCCGTAAGTAGACCGCCTTATTACGTCTATTGCAAGGTTTCCTACGCTACTGAGCTACGGAGATGAGCTGGGTGTGTGGAATTTAGACCACGAGATGGCTGTTTGTCTTAGCTATTGTGTTTGAGGCAGATGCACTTAAGATAACAGGCAACAGCTTAGTCTAGGCAGTGTATTATAAGACCCCGGTATTCGATTGAAGGTCCATTTCTTTATCCCAGTGGGCCAAGTCTACATATGTATAGTTAAGCCCCTAGCTGGGCCTGAGGCTGCAGTTCGGAGCCTAGACCGCGTGTGAAGGAAAAGGCCGGCGAAATCAACGGTGCTTGATGAAGGACAGGGCAGGGACTCAGTGATGGGATGGGGCGAGCCAAAGTGATGAGACAGGCATCAAGGGAAAGTGAAAAGGACCGCTTGCGGCTCTTGAGGGGCAGAGTAAATCTAGAAATCTCTAGGAGCCCCTAGACGTTGCGAATGCATGTCTGTCCATGAATGTTGGCGACGGACCAACCAACCAAACAGGAGGAAGGAAGAAAGGGTGGGCTCGCACGTGACGCTCCAAAAATTTCCGAACAAAAAAAGACATCTCCCCGACTGGAAGTCGAACCCAGGTCTCCCGCGCTTGCGGACCGTTCTGGAACTGACAAGCGGAAACCATGACCGTAGAACATCGAGGATTCAGTTGAGGAACCCTTCACAAATATGCTCCTTGCCGTTATAGCTCATCTCGATTTTTATAGCACTTTGCCTCAGATGTTACTGTGCCACGTGATTGCTGCATCACATCTCCCGCATGTTCAGCCTCACTAATTGTATCGCCAAGGCATTTTTCAAGCTTCTAGGTGCCGAAATGTAAACATGTGCTATCAGTAAATGCTTCTATGCCGCCTGGTCTGTTGTATATGTCCCGTGATGTATGGTGTAGCGGAAGTGATATACTAGCCTGGAGACTGTACTAGATATATAAATATGGTTGTGGACAAAGTTCTTGGAACAATTCAATTTTACTTTGTACGAACTGCTCCCATATGTCAATAAAAGGTATACAGACCACAACTGAACCACCTACTTATGAATGAATAGATGGTAGTGTTGAAGAGGTCATGAATTATGTTTCTCTTGTCATGTGTTCGTGTTTTAAAAGGCCACCTCCGCGAGCCGTTCCCCCTCCTTCCGCAACACCCATGTGATGCAAGCGAGCCGAGATCCAAATCATTCCACCAGAAGCTCAGATATCGTACACACCCAGTCTGTTCGAGAAGAAAAAAAAAGCGCTATCATCCTCAACCCGAAGCCTAGCTTCCAAACCAGGACATGAACCGACCTGCCAGTTGGGTCGCGACGCGACGCGTCGACCACCACCAGCAAAGCTATCTATTTACAGTTTAATAACAAAAATGCACACTGGGGATGGAATAATCTAAGCCCATTTACCCAAAACACTCATCAGAACCATCCCAGAAACCAGAGAAAGGCCGCCAGCGGCAACGTGTCCGATCTTCGCGTTCATCATGTCTCCGCCGTCGATGACCCAGTCGCGCGCCCACATGTCGACCAGGCCAACCCACACAAGGATACCCGCTGACAGCGCGTCGAGCGTGCCCAGCGTGATGATCGTCGATCGCTCGTTGCCGTTGAACGAGTTGATCACGCCCAGTCCGATCGCCATGCCGATTGGTGTGATGATGGCGAATATACCCGCCATGATCGCCTTGCTGGGGAAGATGTGGCCCGGAAGGAGGGCGATGCGGGCACCGAGGGCGAGTCCCTCGAAGAATTGGTGGAAGACGATGACGACGAGGAGCGTCTTGTAGAAGGAGTCGCCTGCTACGACGAGGGTCAGGCCGATGAGGATGCTGTGGAAGACGACGCCGGCTTCCATGACGAGGACCGAGACCTTGGTGTTGGGGTTCGTCGGGTCGCCGCCGTGGTGGTGGCCGAAGCCCGCGAGGGTTGCGTGCTGGTGCGGGGCGACTGCCTCGGCGGCAGACTTGGACGCGTTCGAGCCGGTTTCAGTGGTCTCGGGGGTTGCGGCCGGCTGAGCAGTGGTGGTGGCTGCCAACCGGGCGGCGCGCGCGCAGATGTAGCGGTGGCCAATGTATTCGGTCAGGAAGGAGAGGAAGATACCGGCCATGACGATGGCAGAGGTGGTGGCCTCGTACTCGACCCCGGTGAGACAGTCGTTGCTGAACATCAGGTCCGCATGAGTGTAGAGCTGACTGGTTAGCCTAGCACATATTCTGGCGGACGACATGGTCTACTTACATGAACAAAGGCAGTTGAGAGGATGACACCCGTGCCAAACTGCTTGACTACTGTCAAGACCCATACGTTGACCTTTGCATTGGGGAGCTTCACGAGAGCCATAGGAAGGAAGACACCGATGGCACTGGTGACGAGGATGACGAACAGCGTTCCGATACGCAGAGGGATATCATAGTCTCGCTCCCGGAGGCCACATGAAGCAGAGTCACTGCTGCCGCCGCTCTCTGATTCTCCGGCACCGACACAGTGCCTGTTCTGTTAGTCGTGATCATACCCGAAGATGGAGAAACTTACTCGACTCCCGCATGGAAATGGCAGTTCAGCCCCTCGGTGCTGTCTTCCGAGGACTCGGACTCTGAATCGGTGGAGGTCTCAGTGGAACTGGATGAGTCGTCGACTGTGGCGCCCTCTGCCAAGATTTGGACATCGTTCCCATCGGCATCAACGCAGTACCTACGTCATGTCAGCAGAGTCAAGAAACGATGAGCGGCCTGCCTACTGTTGATCTCCGTGGGAGTGACAGTCCGTGTACGACTCCGGCGGATCTCCAGAGATAGGCGTCTCCAGGACAACCTGGACCTCATCGCCGGACTCGGTGATGCAGTATACATCGTCGCCGTGCTTGTGGCAGCCGGTAATGTCGGCGGCCCGCGCGAGGGCGGCAACGGCCAGGACGGGAAGAAGGATTCTCATGGCGATTATCTGGGACTATACGGCCGGCGAAAAGACAATCGAAGCAGCGAAGCCTGTGCTCGAACAGCTGCTTAGCCAGACACGAACGGTTGGCCTATTTAACACCCCTGTCCGCAAGGTATCTCCTCGCTTGGAAGTCGCCTGAATCAGAAGATGGGGAGCTGAAAAGTCTTCCGATGCGACTCCCACTGGGAGGGTCGCATTTTCCCATCCTCACTAACTCCCAAGGTACGCGTGCCAAGGCCCGAACCGCCAAGGAGATGCACCGCGATCCAGTTTAGTCCCCCGTCCCCAGGGTCCCCTCGCGGCCTTGGCTCCTGCTTGGCTTCTTGGCGGAACGTGGGATGCACCGTGATGACATGCTGCGGACAACAGCCGATGCAGAGAATGCGAGTGTTTCCAAGAGATCGCAGGTCTTGGGCTTGTCAGGATGCCCTCAAGGTACCCTCGCATTGGAGTCACAGGCACAGTATAAATACTGTCAACGCCTCGTGGCTGTCTATCCTTGCAGATTTGACAAGATAACGGCCGGGATATAGTTCTCCAAGCAAAAGTCAATCAAAAAAGCTCATCGAGATGAAGTTCCTTACTCTTGCTCTGGCCCTGGCTGCCCCCATTGCGGCACTGCCCGCTGCGCAGTCCCCTCTGCCCCTCGAGGACCCCGTCAAGTCTCCTTTCCCCATCCACCACAGCTGCAATGCAACCGAGCAGCGCCAGCTCGCCATCGCTCTCCAGGAGGCTGTGGAGCTTGTCTCGCACGCAAAGACCCACATCCTGCGCTGGGGCAATGAGAGCTCAATCTACCGCAAGTACTTTGGTGATCGGCCCTCGCTTACCGCCATTGGCGCGTACGATATTATCATCAACGGAAACTCCGACAACGTTCTTTTCCGTTGCGACAACCCCGATGGAAACTGTGCGCTTGATGGTGAGCCCCCACCACCTTTGTCTCTCTTCCCCTCTGCCAAACTCAGAACAAGTCACTGACCTTATACGTCTATAGGCTGGGCCGGCCACTGGCGAGGCGCAAACGCCACCGACGAAACCGTCATCTGCGAACTCAGCTACGAAGTCCGTCGCCCGCTGAGCACCGTGTGCGGCCTGGGCTACACCATCTCCGAGTCCGAGACAAACACCTTCTGGGCCAGTGACTTGCTCCACCGTCTATACCACATGCCGGCTATCGGCCAAGGGCTCGTCGAGCACTACGCGGATGGCTACGAGGGTGTCCTCGAGCTCGCTGAGGGGAACCGGACCGAGGCCGTTCACGACTCGGAGACTCTGCAGTACTTTGCTCTCGAGGTGTACGCGTACGATGTCGTTATCCCCGGCGTTGGCTGCGTCGGCGGCGACGAGGAGGAGGGGACGAGCGATGACCAGAACGAGGAAACCCAGGAAACCCCCGTTGAGGATCAGGATGATGAGGATACCGAGGAGGATATTCCCGAGGTGAGTTATCTACCGGCTGGAATGCCCTGACACACAGTTTACTAATCCTGTATAGAACTGCCACACCCACGAAGGTGGAGAACTCCACTGCACTTAATTTAAACCGTGCAACTTTTCCAAACGTAATAAAATAGACGGCCATGCCCTAACGCCGACCACGCAAGGCTTACTAACTGCCCACGCTTATTATCAGGCACGCTAATGTACGATCTACGACTTATGGATCATCACTCCTTGTACATAACATAAACAAAAACCCACTCAAAGCTTATAGTAGAATACATTGCAGTCGTATCATGTTCCCATCTCATTATTTGCCCCCCTCCACATCTCTAGTACTGGGGCTAAGCAACAACGAATACATCCTCCTCGCCTCGTGCTCCGAGTACCGGCGAAAGAGGGCAATGATGGGAAACTTCCAATAGAAAAGCGTGGACACACTACACGAGTCATTAGCACAGCGCGCGTTAGGTAATGGAATGGTAGAGCGCAAAAGCTGGAGATGGGGAAAAAGCATACACAACCAGACAATCCATAAACCCACACCCAATCGCCACACTCTCCGGCGTCGCAGGCCCTGCACCACCCCCACCACCTCTACCGCCGCCGCCGCCGCGACCCTTTCGTTTCGAGAAATGCGACCCAGACCGGTCATATGTGGCGCACGTGATGAACATAGCTGCCGCCGCGAGAGCCCAGATGAGGCCCTTGGCGAGGATGTAGATGTACGAGGCTGGAGATGGGCGAGGGTCCGATGTCGATTTCGAGGCTGGGAGGCGGAGGTCGAGGCCGAGGGTTAGGAGCGTTCCGGCCACGCCCTAATTTTCGTATTAGCATTTACTTTTACTTTTAACAGTAGATTGATTGATACAAGTAGAGATGACAGAGACGAGACTGACCAGAATCAAATTGACAATAGCCGCAACGCGCAACCAAGATGGAACAGCCCTCGCGACAATAAATGCAGAGAGCCCCAGCACCGCTGCGGCGGAGATCCACGAGAGGGTGACGGGAAGTGCGCGGACTTCGTACGGTTTCCCCGACTCCGGAGACTTGCCGAGGGCTTTGGACATGAGGGGCTTTATGCGTGTGCGTAGATCGGGTCGTGGTCTGTCATTAATATTCTCATTATCGTCATCGTGGTGGTTGTGGGGCGCGAGTGGTTGTTGGGCTTCGTCCATTGCGTATAGATTAATCGCACGGTACACCTCTGATGTTGTTGATGTTCTGATTCCAGATGAAGTATTGCGTTTGATGAATCGAGATACGAACCAGGGAAAAAAATGAATACAACGGTGAAACGCCCAAGATTTTCGAGGGGAGAACCCCTAATTCTAAATAACCTCGCAGCGCAAGTTCAGCCACACCGATACGAGAACGCCCGTGGCTGACCCCCTTGTCCAGTCCCTGAATGACGTGTCTGAGGCGCAAGAAGATCGGACCCGAATGCGGCTAGCGAGCCTCGTGTTTCTTTTGCTGCGCGTTCAGCCTTGGCTCTTGAGGCTGGGCAGCTGATGCCCAAAAAGCCTTATTCGCGAGGATTAGGGTTGCATGTGGATGGGTGCTCAGCCGCAGGGTCTCGAGGCACTGAGCTTATTATTGCTGCAGTACGAGGAGCCTTTTGTGCTGTTTCTCGGCGCCTTCGATTCATTCCTTGCGATAGAATCCTCGGGCAAATTAGTCGCGCTGGATTGTCTGGATTTCGTGTCTGCGGCTGCGGTGTGAATACGAGGGCAGGGTCGATCATCATCAGCCATCCACCAACAGGACAGTCCATTGATACGTCGCCACAATTGAGATCAATTCTGATTGATTTTCCTTGATGCAAAGTCTATTTATTCTATTATTATTTCATTAAAATTCGTCTATCGTAACATCCTCACGCTGAAGCACAGTGCCCGCCATCAACCCGTAGATCAGCCCCCGTCATGAACCCACTCCCATCAGCAAGCATGTAAACCGTCGGCGCCTTGAAGTCGTCGGGCACACCGAGTCTGCCGAGTAATGCGCCGCGCATCCAGGTCTCTTCGACCTCGGGTTTGGCCACGAGCAGAGCGTCCGTCATGGCTGTGCGGATGTACTGTATTACAATGTGACTGGTTAGTATCGGAGTATCTTTCGAAGAGGGAGAAGAAAGGAATCAGGGAGGAGGAGACTTACACCTGCAGAGAGTGTGTTAACGCGGATGCCGTACTGGCCCCATTCCTGTGCGACGGACCGGCACATCTGGTGCACGGCGGCTTTGGAGGAGTTGTACGCGGTACATGTTAGGCCCTATCGCGTCACTGTTAGAGTGTGCAATGCTCCATTGAGTAGAGAGGATGTTGAGGATAAAGGAGACATACCCTGTTCGCAATCTGCCCCGACATGGACGCAATCATGACAATACTCCCAGGCGTCCCCTGCTCCTTGAAGATGCGCGCGCAGTGCTTAGCAGGGATAAACGTCCCAACAACACTAGATAGAATAACCACGTCAACACCTCTTCCACATCCATTAAATCCCCAAAGGGTAGCACTCACTTAACATCCAACATCTTCCTCCACATGTCAACCGGATACTCCAGCGCAGGGACCATCTGCTGGATGCCCGCACAGGTAATCGCGCCGTGCAGCGGCATCCCCCTCTCGAGGCCGACAGCTGCAATATTCTCGAGCGCCGCCTGCGTCGCCGCCTCGTCGGTGATGTCGCACTGTGTGTATGTCGCCTGCAGGCCCTGCGCGGTCGCCAGCTTCTGGATCGAGCTCCATTCTTCGGCTGCTGGGGCTGGGAGGAGGTCTAGGCAGGCGACGTCGCCGCCGGCTTCGAGGACTGCGCCTGCGAGGGTTATTCCGAGCCCCCGGCCGCCGCCGGTTATGGCGATTGTGCGGTGGGAGAGGGAGAAGGGGGAGGATCCCGTGGACGCGGCGGCGGCGGCGGCGGCGGCGGTGGGTTCGGGCAGGACGATAGGGGACATTGTGACTATATTTTTTTTTTCTCTATTTCGAGGGGATTTGAATGTGAAATGGAGGGGTAGACTTTGAGGGGATAGGAGTATTTATGAATTTATAGGAGGGTCGTGTCGCGAGACGCGTGGGCTATGCTGCTGAACTGTACAAGAGCGCTTAGGTATAACTTACTAGGGAAGTTAGCTTTCGCATCGGCCAGCTCAAACGTATCAAGTAACGAGCTGCCAGGCCGGATGCATGGGCGGCATCCCGAAGTGCTTAATGTTTCTTGTCGGGGCAAGTGGACCGTAGGGCTTGCCAGGTAGCGTCTATTTCTTCCGAATCGGGTAATTCTTGGGTAACCCCCTGGGGTCGGGGTTTGTCCGCGTGGATCCACTTGGCACTAGGTTTCGGAAAACGTAAAACGGGTTCCTTGTCGGTTGAAGTTTGGAGATGGAGGTGTAGTGTGAATTAATATCGAGCACATGGCTTCTGTGTGGCTTGAATCTTGTAGTTGAAGTATCCTGGCTTGCGGTGGCTGAGGTAGGCACTTTAAACGTCGAGATGAACACTCGGAAATGCACATCGTCATCGGGTTGCCGCATTTTCAGGAACATAACAGCAGAACCCGAGTTCAAGCGAAGGAATCCCCAGACTTTCCCGCTAAACCCCGCCATGCCGTCACCCCCGTGGGTCCATCTCCCGATGATGGCGCCCGAGTTTTTCCCGGATACTACTTTGTATCCCCCCGTATATAAGTAACCCCCCTGACCTGTCCAGACTAAAACTCCACAGAGTCCACTTCATGCAATTCATTGCCTTGTGTACTTTGTTGACATAGCACAAAATGACTTTTCTCGTCGGTAAGCCACTAAGCATGGCCATTACGGCCACTGCTGGGAGTGGGTTCTTGCTGTGAGTTCTATCTAGGTATTATCTAGAGAAGAGGCTCGTACTGACCATACAGTTTTGGATATGACCAAGGTGTCATGTCGGGTCTGTTGACCGGTGATGCATTTGTCAAGACCTTCCCTGAGATCGATACTACTGCAGGGGGGAGTGGAAGCTCGTCGTTGCAGGGGACAGTGTAAGGCTCTTCTACCTATTGCCTGACGTTCAAACAAGCTGACTGATTAGGGTTGCCATCTACGAGATTGTCCGTACACAGTTTCACCAACTCCTTCGCGTTGCTTACATACTTAGGGCTGCTTCTTTGGTGCCATCGCTTCCCTGATGCTGGGAGAACGACTCGGAAGACGCTGGTGCATTCTCGCCGGATGTGTCATTCTCACAATCGGCGCCATCCTCCAGGCAACTGCCTACGGTATTCCTCAGATGATCGTTGGACGTATCGTTGCTGGCGTTGGCAACGGTCTCAACACTAGCACTATCCGTACGTCTGCCTCTTAAGATTACCTGTCGGCTTTGTACTGACTGATGCAGCCGTGTGGCACTCGGAACTGAGCAAAGCTTCAAGCCGTGGCAAAGGGGTTCGTCAACTGCCTGTTCTAGAACTTGACCATGTAAACTAATCTCTATAGCTTGCCATCGAGCTGGTGATCAACATCTTTGGTGTCATGACGGCTTACTGGGTTGGTGCGTACACATACCTTCTTCTTCTTCTTCTTCTTCTTCTCTCCCTCTCTGAACCTTGCTAATAACTAAACACTTAGACTACGGCATGAGCTACGTCAACAACGAATCCCAATTCCGCTTCCCCCTCGCCCTCCAAATCCTATTCGCCATCCTCACCTTCGCCGGCGTCATTTTCCTCCCGGAGTCTCCTCGCTGGGTAAGTTACCCAGGCTATAGTATGATACCAAGCTAATAAATGAGAAGCTCATCGCCCACGACCGCCACAGCGAAGCCCGAACGGTGCTCTGGTCCGTCCAGCCAAACGCACGCCTCATCAACGAAAACGACCCTGTCATCAACATGGAAATGGCAGAGATCACCCAGACCATGGCCGAGGAGCGCCAGGCAGCCGAGGCGGGCTCGTTCAAGATGATTCTCAAGGAGGGACCGCAGCGCTTCCGCACGCGTACTCTGCTGGCCATGGGGGGGCAGATGATGCAGCAGCTGTCTGGGGTCAATCTTATTAC
This sequence comes from Aspergillus ustus, assembly GCA_000812125.1. NCBI lineage: Eukaryota > Fungi > Ascomycota > Eurotiomycetes > Eurotiales > Aspergillaceae > Aspergillus > Aspergillus ustus. The sequence continues at coordinate 272,840 of JOMC01000035.1, read as the reverse complement.
TTATGTACGTTGCTTTGGCGATTTCTTTTCGTTAATGCGTCTAATGATGGTATCTAGTACAACACTGTCATCTTCGAGAACTCTGTCGGCATGTCGCATAACCTGGCCCTCTTGATGGCCGGATTCAACGGCGTCGCTTACTTCGCCTCTACCTTTGTGCCTGTCTGGGCTATCGATCGGTATGTTTCCTCTCGGTTTAAATAAACTTGGCTAACCTGTATATACAGACTCGGTCGTCGTCCACTCATGCTGTTTGCCGCTGCTGGACAGTGCGCGTGCATGGCTATCCTCGCCGGCACCGTGTATGATGGCGGCCACTCCGCTGGTATTGTGGCTACGGTGATGCTCTTCCTGTTCAACTTTTTCTTTGCAGTTGGACTGCTTGCGATTCCCTGGCTACGTAAGTACTCGCCATACCATGGCTTTGACGAAGCTAACTAACAACTGCAGTACCGGCTGAATATGCCCCGTTGGCCATCCGAACCCGCACTGCGGCTCTCGCAACCGCCACGAACTGTATGTCTCTCTCTCTCTCTCCGCTTTCTTTTTTAACGAAAATAATTCTAACAAAACAGGGATCTTCACCTTCCTCGTCGTAGAAATCACCCCGGTCAGCATCTCCAATATCGGCTACCGCACATACATCTACTTTGCAGGTAAGCTACTCCACCATCCATTAGATTTACCGCACATAAAAAGACATAGATTAGCTAACATTGGTTTTTGAATAGTCTTCAACTTCTGCTTCCTCCCAATCATCTACTTCCTCTACCCGGAGACGCGCAACCTCACGCTCGAGCAAATCGACCTGCTCTTCACGGGCGAGAAAGTGCGGCTGCACTGGGACTCGTCGCTGGGGGTGGCGGGCGACACGGAGAACCGGCTGCGGGAGAAGGATGTGGAGGGCCGCGAGGAGGTGCAGCATGTGGAGTAGTGATTGACTACTACTACCTCCCTCTTAAACTGCTAAATGTTCTTCCACGTTTTTTCTCCAAAAAACTGGAGTCGGAACTTGGCCGCTTGGCTCCACATGGACCGTGGATTTGGGGGCCCCCAGGGGGCGCTTAAGTCTGCCCGATCGGGTAATGCTCCGCCTCGTCTTCCCTTCTTAAGGAATTGTCTGTGACCCCAGTCTCAGCTATTATTGTTGTCACTTATGTCGCATTATCGTTCTTGACTTGTTCTTATCTGTTTCTCTCTTTTTTTCTCTCTCTTTTCTATCGATATGAATACCAATACCAATACCACAGAGGCCGAGGATCCTCCTCGCCCCGATCTCCCACGCAAACGCACCCGCACCGGCTGCGTGAATTGCAGCCGGCGACGCAGAAAATGTACGTCATCTAATTAGTATAATATTGGTACGAAGCAATTTGCTCATGCTCGTGCTGCAACCAGGCGATGAGATCAAACCAGCCTGCACGGGGTGCAAGCGCCGCGGGGAGAAATGCCAGTGGCGGATGATGGGCGCGTTTCGCGATTCGAATATCAAGGTGTTAGAGGCGGAGCATCCGTCGATGAATCAGGCTGTTAGTAGTCGGCCATCGAGGCGGCAGGGTAAGTTCAAGGTACGGATCTCAGCTGAGCGCAGGAATGTAAGAGTGTTTGGCTGACTTTGTAGATTATGACTGTTGTCGAGCCGTCGCGGAGGAGAGAGGAGGGCAAGAGTGATCCTAGCAGTGGCCTGGATCGAGGAGAAAAATCCCCAGTTCCAGCAGCTGTGACTCTGGCTCAATCACCAGCGGCAGCTGTAGACGCAGCTCCGCGCCCAGCGCTATCACCATCACCAACCCCCGTCTCCAGCTCAACACCTCGACTAGACCAGCAGTTCCCAAGCCCTGAACCCATGGTCGAGGACCTGAACTCCCCATCCGACTCGACCCAATTCACTAGCAACGAGATCAGCCAGCCATACCTCTCCTCACCGGAGTTCGTCGACGAGCTCAACCTGAACGCGCTGCGCAATCTCTCCGGCTCCTACCACCACCCGGGGATGACGCCGCCGCTCTTCGACTCCAGCGTCTTCTCTGATCCCAGTAATCTGGCAAACGATGTCTTCCTCCCGGGCTCCGCCTATGAAGCTCTTCATACCGCGCTGCGGAATCGGCAGCTCTGGACCGCGCGTCCGGATATACCGAGTCGATCGAGTTCACCGACTTCTGTGTCGGAGCGTGGACGCAGCGAGTCGTCGCGGGCGAGAACGGGGCGATTTGAACTATCTCCCGATAGGGAGAATATTCTCTGGCAGAACTATCTGAATGAGATTTGTCTCTGGGTACGTAGCTCATAAAAAAGGCTCGTATGGAGTTGACTAACAGATTAGCTTGACATGTTCGACAACCACCGCCACTTCGCCTCGACATTCCCCCAGATGGCCAAGTCGGCACCGCATCTGCGATATTCTATCCTTGCCCTCTCAGCGCGCCAGATGGAGCGGAAACATGGAGAAAAGTCGCAGTCTGAGAGTCTTTCGCTATACCAAGAGGCGATCCATTTACTTCTTCCAGAGCTGGGAAGCAAATCAACACCCGTAATTGCGTCGTGTGTGATCCTCTGTGTCTTGGAAATGCTCAGCTGTACGCCTGACCTGCGAAGAATATGGGTTTCTACGGTATACAAAGTACTAACTAAGAGAAACCAGGCAACCCCAAAGAATGGCGCCGCCACCTCGACGGCTGCGCATACCTGATCCAAGCCGCCGAGATAAACGGCTTCTCGGGAAAAGAAGAGCAGGCACTATTCTGGTGCTTTGCGCGAATGGGTACCACTTTCCCCTTCAAATGCCTTGCCTTACAAAGTGAGCAAATAAGCTGATAAATTGGACTGTGATAGACGTCTGTGGCGGCCTCATCTCCGAAGAAGAAACCATCATCCCAATTTACCACTGGCTTCCCGCCGACATGAACCCATCCGACGCCACGGCGCTCTTCCTCGCATCAGACCACGACACATACGCAAACTACACCGTCTACCTGTGCGCGCAGACGCTCGGCGTGCTCTTCCGGCGGACGACCACGTCGTCCTCGGTATCCGCGTACCCGGGTAGTCCGGACGATAGCAGCGAGTCGTACGTTGCGCGCTGGAGCTGCCTCTTCGATTCCGTCGAGCAGTGGTATGAGAATCGGCCGAGCCAGATGATGTCGATTTTCAGTGTGTCGACGGCGACGGCGGCGGATTGGGGGAAAGAGAGGCCGTTTCCGACTGTGCTTTATGCGAATGGCGCTGCTAGTATGTTTTTTCCCCCATCCATTCATTTTTCTTTCGTTGGTGGAATTGATATTGATGAGATGAAAGTCTCTGGGAATCAGCTCTACCACACTTGTTCGCTGCTCCTCCTGCAGCGGAAACCGAAGACTCTTTCCTTACCTCGACGGCCGGTATGTCTCACCCCAACATCTTCTTTCTTATTATGGAAATATCATATTGATTGTGGTTCTAGAAATCTGTCCTCTGGCACGCACGCCAGATCTGCGCCATCTCCGCCTCAAACGCACACCAGTACGTCTCCACCTACCATAGACATGTATATATTAACTAACAGCTACGTTACAGCGGCTGCTGGACAAACGCGCTGCAACCGCTCTGGATCGCCGGCAAAGTCATGTCGCACTATTCCGAGCACGCGGCGATCGTCGAGACGCTGACGCGGATCGAGCGCGAGACCGGGTGGGCGACGGCGTGGCGGGTTGAGGATCTGCGCGAGTTTTGGGGCGATGATGTTGAGTGAGTGAGTGAGTGAACTACTCTACGAATGTATATTATGTATGACATGATGATGATGTGATGTGATTGATACCCATGAGATAGTATTCGATTGACCTATCCTGGGTAGGTAGGAGTGACAAACCTGATTGATACCCAGACAGACCAAACCCGTAGCCCTAACTCAAAAAAAGACCTACCCTAGTCCAAAGTAACCTAAGGAGTGCCCGAGCTCCGCTCAGAAAGCAAAGTCGAAATCCATCTCCAGGACCTAAATCCTAAGCTGACTCTCCTCAAGAACAGGCGGATCATACTTCTCCCTGAAAAACTCTAACCTCGCCAGATTAACATGCTTCGTTGCAGACGGGAGGACCTCCTCCCACCTACCTGTGAAATCCGCCGTCAGGTCGACGACATGATTTGAAAAGAGAATCACCTGCCACCGGGCTGGATCCGCCGCCTCGAGCTCGTGCGGCCAGGGGAAGTCCACGAGGAACTTGACGCGCGTCGCTTCGCCGTTTACGCAGGGGATTAGGGCGTAGTGTACGGGGACGCGCTCGCCTTCGAAGATTGACTCGAGGCGCGCCGAGATCGTGTCGGCGCACTGCTCGGCGATATCCTCTGAGATCGGGAGGAGAAGGTCGTGCCAGTAGATGACCGGGTAGTTCGAGGGGCTGCGCGAGAGGATGTGGTAGCCGCAGTGGGTGGTGTCCATCAGGTCCGTGAGTAGGGTTTGGCAGGTTGGGCACATGCCGTTGGTGGTGTTGCAGATTTGGCGGTCGCCGATTCTCTTACCGTGGCCTGACATCTTGAGTAGTGTTAATTTTTTGGGGGGGTTCGGGTTTGTTTGGTTAGTTAGGTTGATTTGTTGGGTTTTCGGTTTGGTTGTGAGTTGGTAGAGTAGGTTGGGGATGGGCTAAGGTAGGGTTAGTCGAAATGATGAGGTTTATATGTTTTTCTAGACAAAGAGATTTGTTGAAACATTGATTGAGTCGCCCGTAATGCTGTGGTTGATGGAATTCAATACACAAACGATTTTTTTGTTATCCAGTTGCTTGTCCTTGACTCAGGAACAACTCGAGGAGCCTTAGTATAAGGCTTGCTTAGAATAGGATATACCTGAAAGCCATGGTTAGGTGACCTATGAATGAACTAAAAGAGTTTGTTATATTAGCCGTTTCAAGTACTGGAAAAGCCCGTTATCTGACTTAGGTCATTTGAGCATAGACTCGATTACTTGCTCCCTCAAGAAGCAGATCTTGAAACTACAGCCAAGCCCTTGCTCGCACGAAGTAGCAAGGAGCAACTGCAGTCAATTTCCAGTAAACTCAAAACAACCAAAGAATACATGCTTCCATACATCTCCCGCCCGAGGAGTTCTATTTCAAGAATACGCACACGTCCAGCATTCCCTACACCGGGCGCGCATCAAGGGATGAGGATCATCCCTTCTTCCATCCCTGAGGACCCGGACTCGGTCCTGAATTCCCTCAGAGGAATGCAAGAGCTGATTCGGGGTTTTTATTATCCAAGTAAAAAACAAACACAAGAGACTGACTGCACCGTGCTGCTCTCCTGTGTCTGCCCAGCCTCCCGAGACATGGACACGACTGTCCAACCCCAGAATTGTGGCGGATGTGTGGGCACTTCTGGAGCAATCTAGATCTGTCATAGCTGAATTCGTCCAAGGGAGAAGAGCTTACTCCTTAAGGCCGTTTTGTAGCATTGTCTCTGAGGGAGCGTCAAAGGTACCGTGGCAGTCTCTATGCTCGTCGGGTACTTTTACAAGTTACCTAGGTAGGAGGCTTGTGTGACCCAGTTTCCAAATGATCCATGCAGATCATTGTAACAGTGCCTATTCGATGGAGGAGATCTCTCTTTCCAATGCAAGCTTTGAGCCATTCATAACCTTTTCAATGAATAAAAGTCCCAAGCCCAACTCAAACGTGCTCAAATGTGAAAGTCCAGCTGGTTAGAAAGTGAAACAATTTCCTTCAAGCGGCTGGAACAGCTTAATTCAAGACAACTGCATAGGCGGATAATTGCCATGCCAACACTCGAAATGTGCCGAGGACGCTGCATGCAGCGGGAAATGACCGGCCACAACACCGCTTAAGGAAGCCGCCGTTCAACACCTCTCAATAGATTGGGGCTCTTCAATTGACACTGATATGCACTATTCTCTACTCGCAGTACTCAGCTTGACTCTCTGAATTTATTCCTCGCCTCTCTTCTGGTCACACCGCGAGCATGACAGCGCCGAACCCTCTCGACCCCAGCGAGAGGAAACCCAAACAAACAGCCTTGCCACTCCCACCACTCTCAACTTCACTCCCCCCAGTCCCAGAGGCAGAAATCGAGCCTGTGGCTGTATCAATCGTCAACGAGAAAGCCATCGACGCGATCATAATCTCCTCCGAACCCGAACAACCACAACAGCACACACAACACCTCGCACAATCGACACACCACACGCAATCCATAGCACAAGAAGACTACGACCCACATATCGGAGCAAAGCCCTACTCGCCCTTCTACCGACATGCGACGCCCTCATCCAAACTCAGCCGCCTCGCCTCGCAGCGGAAACGATCACGCAGCGTCGGGATGGTGACGAGTCCGATAGAGGAGCTCGAGGGCGGCGCTCCCATGTGGCAACGGCTCTACGACGACGAGGCGAGAAACACACGCGAGTCGAAGCTGTGGATACAGGAGAAGAGATACTGTGATTGCCTGGGCGGGCTGAGCAAGAGACGGCGCATGGCGGTTAAGATTGCGATTGCGGTGGTTATACTGGGGAGTATGGTAGCCATTGCACTGGGGATTACGGCGGCTGTCGGTGGGGGTGTGTGGAGTGGGATTCACCAGCAGGAGAGGTTAGGATGAGCTGAGGCCGACTTTCTTTTCTTTTCCTCATCGTCTCTTTCGTTGTACATTATTCGGCGTCGTATAGAGCTGCCTGCTACTTTGTTGGTGCCTTGGTGCCTTTATGCCTTACTGCCTAGCGTGGCCTGAGTTGTTGTGGTGGACCTTCGGAACAATCCGGCCCGTCCACGTGATGCCCACATTGCAAAATAAAAAGCGCAAATCTTTTTCGCGACTTTCTCTTTTTTTTTTCTTTTCTTTCCTCATCAAAAAGTCAACAGAGCCTGCCACGACCATCGTTTAGTCTTCTTCACAGCGATGTGTTGCCTTCGACCCACGGGTTGATCGGCTCTGGAGAGCAAATTCCTCGATAGGAAGTTTCCTCTTCGTTGGGTCCTCTTCAGTGAGGGCGATGAGGGGGGAATGTCGATGACGGGATACATAACACTTCGTAGACAGACAGCCAGTGAGTGTGACATGACATCAGTAGGCCAGGCATTTAACTGGCATTATCATTAGTAGATTCAAGCACCGCGAGAGACGTCATCTGGCTGGCTCTCTACCTATTTGTTGTGGGTTTGTTTGCTGCCCCTGTCGATGGCACCCTGAAAGGGGACATGCCCATCCCTTGCGGGGGCCTGCGCAGGAATGTTTCGACTCCTCCAGTCGCGCGACCTGCACGTAAACCTGCGAGTGACAAGCTCCGATCAATGGCATTGTCTCCTCACTTACAAGCTCAGGCTCATTCCTGCTTGCATTCTCGCAGGGACGCATGCCTGGGTTTGTTTGCGATGTTGCCCCAGAGTCGACATGCCTCGAGAAATGCCGTCGTGTACAGTGCGCTTGATAAAAGCTGCTGCTGCGGCCTCGAAGTGCTGAATGTGTTCAGAGGCGACTGTTCGATACTTCCCCGTTGTTTTTGTTTCTAGTTCGGTTTTTGGTTGGCCACTGGCCGAAGTCACTCATTTACTTGCTATACTACTTACTACATACGATCACGAATAGTTATTCGCCAACATGAAGGGTTTACACGGTGGGATTCCTCTCGCCGTCCTCGCTGCTACTGCGCATGCCCAGGCTCAGGCCATTGGAGGCAGCCATGGAACTGATATCGGTAACCATGCCTCTGTCCCCACGAAGAACACGGCCAGCAACTCTGTGACCGAGGACATCACCGACGACCACTCCTTCGAGCTGGAACATGAGATCCATGTGTACCCTCACGGCGAGGATCACCACCACCACCATGAGAGGAGTGCAAACGCGCCGGAGGGAACTCTCATTGACGGCCCCGGCGGCGTCGACGTTGGCAACAGCGCCTCGTTCGCCACGGTGAACGAGTTCTCCTCGTCCTTCGAGGGCAAGTACAAGGATGACCACTCCGTCAAAATCGACAAGACCACCATCATCAAGGGCCAGAAGGATCACCACCACCATCGCCGCAACGACGACAAGTTCCCCGAAGTTCCCGAAGTGCCCACGGCTATCGGCGGGGCGCATGGTGTAGATATCGGCAACATTGCTGATATCCCAACTATCAACGACTTCGACTCCGACGTGTCGGAGTCGTACGACGATGACCACTCGATCGACGTGGACAAGAACACCTTCATCGAGGGAGGCCACGAGCGCCGCGGCCGCTCCTCTGTGATCGACGGACCCGGCGGCGTCGACGTCGGCAGCAGCGCCTTCATCCCGACCGTGAACGAGTTCTCGTCGTCGTTCACGGGGAAATACAAGGATGACCACTCTGTCGACATCGACAAGACCACCATCATCAAGAAGCCCGATCACCGCGACGAGCACCCGGCCCTGGGTTTCCACCACCCGATGCATCACGCACGCAATGAGGGCCCTGAGACCCTCATCGGCGGAGCCCACGGCGTCGATATCGGCAACGAGGCCGATATCCCCACGCTCAACAGCTTCACCAGCTCCGTTGACGAGGAAGTCGAGGACAGCCACTCCGTCGACGTCGACAAGACCACGATCATCAAGCCCTGGGGCCACGACGACTGGAAGCGCGCGCAGCGCCAGGGAGGAGAGGACACCACGCTCATTGACGGCCCGCACGGCGCGGACATCGGCAACGTGTACGCGTCCCCCACCGTCAACAAGTTCGACACCGCGACGGAGGAGAACGTCAAAGACAACCACGCAGTCAAGATCAACGAGTTCGAGGTCGTGAAGCCGGGCGAGCCGCACTGGGAGGGCGACCACGGCCACGGCGAGCCTCACTACGAGGGACATGGCGAACCTCACAATGAGGGACATGGCGAACCTCACAATGAGGGACATGGCGAACCTCACGATGAGGTACACGGTGAACCTCACTATGAGGGACATGGCGAGGAGGAGCAACACGCTGAGCCCGCTTTCCACGGATACCCCGCGCCTCCTGCGGCTGAGAAACCTGAGGATCCCGAGTGCACCACGGTCCACGAGGTCGTGCATACTGTGACCAGCACGCGCACCCAGTACCAGACTCAAACTGCCGTCGTGTACCCTCACGAGTCGCACTCTGGGCACAACTCTCCTAGTGGTGAAACTTCCTACGGCGATAGCGAGACTCCCAAGGGCTCTGAGCAGGCCGAGAACAGCAACTGGGACAAGAACAACTGGCAGAAGCCCAGCGGCAGCTCCAAGGATAACAGCCAGACCCCCAAGGGCTCTGAGCAGCCCGAGAACAGCAACTGGGACAAGAACAACTGGCAGAAGCCCAGCGGCAGCTCCAAGGACAAGGGCGAGACCCCCAAGGGCTCTGAGCAGGCCGAGAACAGCAACTGGGACAAGAACGACTCGCAGAAGCCCAGCGGCAGCAACAACGACAACTCCAGCTGGAACTCCGGCTCCAACGAGTCTCCCTCGGAGTCCAGCAACAACAACACCCCGAGCGGCCAGGACAACTCGCAGTGGGAGTCCAACCCATCCTCAGAGCCAACCTCGGCATACCCCAGCTCCAACCCCAACTCGGACACTGACTCCGACGAGGCATACGGCTCCTTCGCCACCCCCGCCGCGGAGACAACCCCTTACTCCCACGGCTGGCAAGTCGCGCAAACCCCAGCCGCCGCCGGCGCAACCCCAACCGGCGCCGCCAACTCCCACGCGCCCACGACCTCCGCCGCAGTCGCCCACCAGCAAGCCTCCTCCACCTTCGCCGTTATCCCCGTGCAGGTTCCCAGCCCAAGCGGGACACCGCGCGCACACGGCTCGGTAGGCATCGGTGCCAGCAGCAGTTTCCCAGTGTCTTCGTCTGCGCTGCGCGCCATGCATATGCCGACCGGGGCATCGGCGGAGCAGAACGAGCGGCCCGGGGCGGGGGAGATGTTTACCGGTGGCGGTGCGCGCGGTGTTTCGCCGGCTGCGGGTGCGTTTTCGGTGCTCGCGGCGGTGTTTGCCTTGCTTGCTTTTGCTATGTAAGGCACTACTGCCCTTACCACGGTCTCGCTGTTCGACAATTCGTGCTTGAAGGCTACCTACCTGCTTGCTTCATCTGGAAGGGGGTGATTTCTTACGCTCGTTTCTTCACGGTCTCTCTCTCTCTCTATTTTTTGCCTCATCTAGTTATTGTTTCGTGGTATTAATGTACTCAGTATGAACACTCGCTTTGATCATGTGTAATGTAATGAGATGTAATAATAACCTTCTAGGTCTAACATGGCAATGTTCCCTTCAGGGCAGATCTCATTTCATTAAGCCATCCCTCCACTCTTCTACTTCTACCAGTAGCAATCCTAATCTATCTCTCTACACCTCTTGGGCACCGCCCGCATCCACACCCCTCCCCTCCCTCCTCCCCCTCCTCCCCATCTCCGACCACGGAAAATGCACAACAGGCGGAACAAAGAACGAATTACTCGAGTCGGCAAGCCCCGCAAAGGCATTATACCAGCAGAGGAACCCACACAGGATAGCGAAGAAGCCGCCCGATTTGACCAGCCCGGGCGTCGGCATCCCCTCCGCGTCGCGGTGGATGTAGCCCACGCCGAGCAAGAGGAGGGAGATGTCGGCGCACAGGAAGAGAGTGAAGAAGGCCAGGGTTGATTTTAGCGTTATTAGGGTCATGAGCACGGTGAAGATGAACCAGGCCTGTTGTTTTGGAAAAAAGAGAAAGAGAGGAGTTAGTTGGGGAAAGGTTGGGGGAGATGAGGTGAGAGGGGAGGAGGAAGTGCATACCAAGAGCATCAACCCCAGCGAGTCGTAGAACATACTATTCGAGCCACCCGCTGCCTCCTGCAGACTGCCCATGATGTTGAACCCGCCAGGCGTAAAGATGATTCCGGCGGAGATCCAGAATCCGCCGTAGGAGGAGAGTACGGTGGCGCCGAACGAGTTGCCAATGGCCATTTCCCTGTCACACATACTTTGTTAGCTCTGTCATAGTATAATACTGTTCCACGCTATATTGATGATTGATAGCAAATAAGGTAACGTACCACATCCCCGCAAGAAGCTGCACGAGCCCCCCATACGCAAACGCACTCCCAACAAGGATACTCGGCTGCGTGATATCGCGCACTTCCATCTCGATGCACCCGAGGAGGAACACTGTCAGGCCGAAGGCGCACAGACCCAGCGGCGCAGGGTTGGCGAGTTTCTTGGGCGGCCGGTACAGGCCTGGCTGGAAGGCGCCGCCAAAGGCTGGGAGGCGGCTGTCGGCGGTCATGGTGTGGGTGAGGGGTATGTTTATGTTTGCATAGTCGAGGTGGGAGGACTGGGCATGAAGAGGCTCGGAGGAAGGGGAGGGGGTCGTCGCGTTTGTGATTGTGTTTTTGAGGTCGTATTTCTCGGGTTCGGTGGTGGTTGCCATTGTTGTATGGGTTACTGATGGGGCAGTATGGGGTCCGGGGTTGGGCAGTGCAGTAGAATGGTGGATCTGAGAGGAGATGGATGGGGCTTTATAGGTGCTGCTCGCCTTAAAAGATGCGCAAGTTAGGCACGGATACCTAGGTAGGATGTACTACACTACCGGCATTGCTGTCGGTAAGTTGCATTTTCCTAGAAGAACAGAGATCGCCTTGCACTGATCAGCGAGTGATGCGACAATGATGAAAGGGGTTCTACTACAGAAACTGTAGTATGGGGAAATGAAACGCGGAGGCGGCGCGGGGGACAATTGGACGAGGAGGCGAACCATGGCTCTGCATGGACCCTTCCGAAAAGCCTCTCCTTGGAAGAAGCTCGCATTGGTTCGACCATGAAATCTGCAACTCAAAGTCTAAGCTTATTCGTGGCGATCGCCCTCTGGGTCCTGATCCGGACCCTGCAGTCGGCAGTTGGCCCCCTTCTGGGGTAGGATAGGACCTTGTATGATCCATTAAAATCTGAGCGTTGAGAGTGCCGACATGCTACCCGTTTGCCAGATCTACATCGGTCAGGCCCACATCTGTACCCCATACTTTCTCTTGGGTACTCCGCAGGCCCTTTTGCCCGCTGTGCTCGTGATGTCAAGGGCTGAGATGCTAGTTTGTTGCCCAAGACTCGGCGACATAAGGTTTGTCGAAGGGAGTAAGTCTCTCCTGGTTTTTTTTTTTTTTTT